>VSDK01005904.1:269575-297170 GCA_009767595.1 Symbiodinium kawagutii
TTAAAGCAATGAGAGTTAAAGCAATGAGAGTTAAAGCACTGAGAGTTAAAACACTGAATTATCAAGCATTGAGAGTTAAAGCAATGAGAGTTAAAGCAATGAGAGTCAAAGCATTGAGAGTTAAAGCATTGAGAGTTAAAACAATGAGACTTGAAGCGCTGAGAATTAAAGCAATGAGAGTTAAAGCAATGAGAGTTAAAGCACTGAGAGTTAAAACATTGAAATATCAAGCATTGAGAGTTAAAGCAATGAGAGTTGAACCATTGAGAGTTAAAGCATTGAGAGTTCAAGCACTGACAGTTAAAGCATTCAGAGCTAAAGCAATGAGAGTTAAAGCAATGAGAGTTAAAGCAATGGAAGTTAAAGCAATGAAAGTTAAAGCAATGAGAATTAAAGCAATGGGAGTCAAAGCATTGAGAGTTAAAGCATTGAGAATTAAAGCATTGAGAGTTAAAGCATTGAGAGTTAAAGCAATGAGAGTTAAAGCACTGAGAGTTAAAGCAATGAGAATCAAAGCATTGAGAGTTAAAGCATTGAGACTTAAAGCATTGAGAGTTAAAGCATTGAGAGCTAAAGCATTGAGAGCTAAAGCAATGAGAGTTAAAACAATGAGAGTTAAAGCAATGGAAGTAAAAACCAAAGAGAGTTAAAGCAATGAGAGTTAAAGGACTGAGAGTTAAAGCAATGAGAGTTAAAGCAATGAGAGTTAAAGCAATGAGAGTCCAAGCATTGAGAATTAAAGCAATGAGAGTTAAAGCAATGAGAGTCAAAGCATTGAGAGTTAAAGCATTGAGAGTTCAAGCATTGAGAGTTAAAGCAATGAGAGTTAAAGCAATGAGAGTTAAAGCATTGAGAGCTAAAGCAATGAGAGGTAAAGCAATGAGAGTCAAAACATTGAGAGTTAAAGCATTGAGAGCTAAAGCAATGAGAGTTAAAGCAATGAAAGTTAAAGCAATGAGAGCTAAAACAATGAGAGTTAAAGCAATGAGAGTCAAAGCATTGAGAGTTAAAGCATTGAGAATTAAAGCATTGAGAGTTAAAGCATTGAGAGCTAAAGCATTGAGAGCTAAAGCAATGAGAGTTAAAACAATGAGAGTTAAAACAATGAGAGTTAAAGCAATGATAGTTAAAGCAATGAGAGTTAAAGGGATGAGAGTTAAAGCATTGAGAATTCAAGCATTGAGAGTTAAAGCACTGAGGGTTAAAGCATGGAGAGTTAAAACAATGAGAGTTAAAGCATTGAGAGTTAAAGCACTGAGAGTTAAAGCACTGAGAGCTAAAGCAATGAGAGTTAAGTCAATCATTTTCTCAATGCTTTAACTCTCAATGCTTTGACTCCCATTGCTTTAATTCTCATTGCTTTAACTTTCATTGCTTTAACTTCCATTGCTTTGACTCTCATTGCTTTAACTCTCATTGCTTTAGCTCTGAATGCTTTAACTGTCAGTGCTTGAACTCTCAATGCTTTAACTCTCAATGGTTCAACTCTCATTGCTTTAACTCTCAATGCTTGATAATTCAGTGTTTTAACTCTCAGTGCTTTAACTCTCATTGCTTTAACTCTCAGTGCTTTAACTCTCAGTGCTTTAACTCTCAGTGCTTTAACTCTCAGTGCTTTAACTCTCAGTGCTTTAACTCTCAGTGCTTTAACTCTCAGTGCTTTAACTCTCAGTGCTTTAACTCTCAGTGCTTTAACTCTCAGTGCTTTAACTCTCAGTGCTTTAACTCTCAGTGCTTTAACTCTCAGTGCTTTAACTCTCAGTGCTTTAACTCTCAGTGCTTTAACTCTCAGTGCTTTAACTCTCAGTGCTTTAACTCTCAGTGCTTTAACTCTCAGTGCTTTAACTCTCAGTGCTTTAACTCTCAGTGCTTTAACTCTCAGTGCTTTAACTCTCAGTGCTTTAACTCTCAGTGCTTTAACTCTCAGTGCTTTAACTCTCAGTGCTTTAACTCTCAGTGCTTTAACTCTCAGTGCTTTAACTCTCAGTGCTTTAACTCTCAGTGCTTTAACTCTCAGTGCTTTAACTCTCAGTGCTTTAACTCTCAGTGCTTTAACTCTCAGTGCTTTAACTCTCAGTGCTTTAACTCTCAGTGCTTTAACTCTCAGTGCTTTAACTCTCAGTGCTTTAACTCTCAGTGCTTTAACTCTCAGTGCTTTAACTCTCAGTGCTTTAACTCTCAGTGCTTTAACTCTCAGTGCTTTAACTCTCAGTGCTTTAACTCTCAGTGCTTTAACTCTCAGTGCTTTAACTCTCAGTGCTTTAACTCTCAGTGCTTTAACTCTCAGTGCTTTAACTCTCAGTGCTTTAACTCTCAGTGCTTTAACTCTCAGTGCTTTAACTCTCAGTGCTTTAACTCTCAGTGCTTTAACTCTCAGTGCTTTAACTCTCAGTGCTTTAACTCTCAGTGCTTTAACTCTCAGTGCTTTAACTCTCAGTGCTTTAACTCTCAGTGCTTTAACTCTCAGTGCTTTAACTCTCAGTGCTTTAACTCTCAGTGCTTTAACTCTCAGTGCTTTAACTCTCAGTGCTTTAACTCTCAGTGCTTTAACTCTCAGTGCTTTAACTCTCAATGCTTTAACTCTCAATGCTTGAACTCTCAATGCTTTAACTCTCAGTACTTTGGCTCTCAATGCTTTAACTCTCAATGCTTTAGCTGTCAGTGCTTGAACTCTCAATGCTTTGACTCTCATTGCTTTAACTCTCATTGCTTGAACTCTCTTTTTTTAAATCTCAATGTTTGATTTCTCAATGCTTTAACTCTCATTGTTTTAACTCTCATTGCTTTAATTCTCAGTGCTTCAAGTCCCATTGTTTTAACTCTCAATGCTTTAACTCTCATTGCTTGAACTCTCATTGCTTTAACTCTCATTGCTTTAACTCTCAATGCTTTAACTCTCAATGCTTTCACTCTCAGTGCTTTAAATCTCAATGCTTTAACTCTCAATGCTTTAACTCTCATTGCTTTAACTCTCAGTGCTTTAACTCTCATTGCTGTAGCTCTCATTGTTTTAACTCTCATTGCTTTAACTCTCAATGTTTTAACTCTCAATGCTTTAACTCTCATCGCTTTAACTCTCAGTGCTCTAATAGTGGATTACTTATTGTTCTAAATGTTGGTAACAGGGAATTTTCTCTGAAACTTCCCTTGAACTTTTAAACATTTCCCAGTCTTAAGATTTGAGCATTAAATTTGCCTAAATAATCTTAAAATGATATATCTGAAGATTTTTAAAATTGATATTGCTTCAATTTTTGAAAATGAACATGTTTCCAAAGTTGGAAATTTTAATATCTTAAGACTTTGAAATTGATAGGTTGATTTTTAAAATTTTTTAAATCTTAAGAGATTGAACTTGATATACCTTCAGATTTTGACATTGATATATTTCAAAATCTCAGCAATGATACATCCTGAGACTTTTGAATTGAATCAGTCTATCTATGTTGTAAATGTTGGGTTTTGAAAAAAAAAATCGTAACCATACCTGAAAAGGAGATCTCCTATCCTGAAATTTTTTTAAAAAAATGTAAAAAACAATATCACTTAATTAAATGATATTGCAATTGTCCTTAATTAAGCGATTATCGCTTAATTAGAATAGTGCTTAATTAAGGTATGTACTAATTAAGTACTATTGGGCTCTTTGGGTTGCAGGATGTCTAGAAATGACGGCATGGCTTCAGTCTACGCACGCTTGATAGGTAAAACATGCAGGAACAATTTTTTGAGGAGTGAGTGCTCCAAGGCGGTTCCTATTTTCATTTGGCATGCCAAGCAAAGTTTCTGCTATGCTTGCTACTGTAGGAGCGAGCTAGTCCATATCCATGTGCGGGCCATGCCGGGGGCGCGCTCCACAGGCAAGGTCGATCTCCAACTCGCGGGTGTAGGCGCCCAACGTCAACAGCTTCTTCCCTGAACAGCAGCGGAGGCGCATCCACTTGGCTGCTGTTGCTGCCAGATCCAAATTCTGCTGCTTCCGCCCTTTCCATATCAGGCATTTCATCGCCTGTGGCGGGAGCCACCCAGGTATCATCATCGCTGTCATCATTACTGCTTCGATCAGAACCGCCTTCCTCCTTTTCGTTCTGGTTTGGACGACGGTCCGCAAGCGCCTGCAGGGTGTCTGCCAGGCCCAAGCGAGGCCGATAGGTCTGAAACCATGCCGGCGTGACCAGCAATTTGCGGTTGTCCTCATATCGGTCCGCAGTAGTCCACCACTGCATATCTCCGCAAGCTCTTTTGGAGAAGGTCATGCAGACGAGGCAGTCCACAGGGGTGTGCCAGCCCAAGCTGCTAAAGACTTCCGTCTTGAAGAGGATGTTGTTGGACTGCGACTCCTCTGGGAAACGTTTGTTGTTGGGACCGTGGTTGGCCGGAGACCCCGCGACAATCATGGCCACATCCAGCACGAGCTCCGCTGGCATTGGCGGGGGCCCTCTTCGCCGTAGCCCATGCAGCGCAGCTGCATCATGTGGAGCCGCAAAGCCTTGCCGGCCAGCGTCGCGGCCTCGGGACTCAGCATGTCCGTGATGATCATCCGAGCAGCCAGACTGTTGTTTCTGCTTTCCGCCCCGCTTCTGCTGCAGGCTTTGCAGCACAAGCACCCGAACTTGAAGTACGCATCCAAGCCAGGGCGTCAGCGCCGCGACCACCAGGGCAGCGACATGCAGGACACAGATTAACATCACTGTTACCCTGATAGCTCTCAGAACCCTACAGCCCCGCTTCCTTCCTTGAGTTCTCAAAGCAGCACAAAAAATGATCGGAACGATAAAAACGCAGTTCAATCGAAAGACTTCCCGTTAGATTTGTTTTGCCTTGCTTAGCCCATTTTCATGTCTACCCTTACTCTTGCCTCGAATTCTTCTTGATCCCCAAAACTGGTGAAATTCTAGTTGTTCGGGCGCCGCAGGTCTAAGCTCAACACATCGCGACATTCAATAGTTCGCGCCGTCGCCCCTTGCAGGTCCAAGCCTTTCCTAAAAATACATGGCCCAGTACAATGCTCAACGGTCAGTCTCTCAAAAGCCGGCAGGCCCCACCACCCCTCAAATTTAGCCTTGCAGTTTGTTGATGTGGGCTTCACGGGCTCAACATCTGCCATCACGATACGGGCAAAAGCAAGGCGTGACAAGCCTTTCTTTTGCTAGGCGATTGCGAATGGCGATTTCCTCGTTCTTTCGCACAGGTGGCCAAGCGCAGCTTTTCTCTATCATGCACCTGCCTTTCCCAGGGCAGCCGCCTACAACCACCTGGCGCAAACATTGGAGGGAACGCGCGGCCTTGCGGGCCTTGAGATCCCAAGTGCTTGATCTCATCTCCTTGGGGACGTGCACCACCTGCTCTTGCTGCATTGTCACCGGGATCTCAATGGTTTGCTCCTGGTGCTGATGGTGATGACCATTGTGCACCACCTCTTCCACCATCTGTGGAACTGGAACGTCAACCATTGGCATCGATGTCAAGAGTGTAGGAAAGGCAACAGCCGCGCTCGCAGCGCCAAATGTCTCGCTGCGGCTGCTGGCACCCTTGAGTGCATTTTTTTTCTGCACTTCGCCCAGTTCCAGCTCGATGGCATTTCGTTCAGCCAGAAGCTTTTCGGCCTCCTCCTTCATCTTGCGAATCTCCAGCTCTTGCTGCTTCATGCGTTCCGGCTGTGCGATTCGCAGCGCAGCCTGATCACGCATCTGCAAGGCCTGCTCCTCCACACGGTTTGTCAAATGCTTGACAACCTCGCAGAGCTCTCTCATCTCTGCCAAATGCTGTTGACGGAAGGTTTCCTCCTTTTTTTTTGGTCAAGCAACGCTTTCAAATGTTCTGTCAGCACTTGCTTTTCACCAACGTCTAGTTTTTCGCCTCCCGCAAAAAAAAAGGCCACCGCCATGTCGAAGAGCAAAGGTCGCCGAAGACAGACACGTTGGGCACTTGAGCCAAAATGGCGGCAGGTCTAAAACATCAATCTCGCACACCGCAAAAAATCACAAACTCATTGATATGTCCTATTTTTTTTGTCCGCAAACCTTTTCTGCAGCTTTGCAACATGCGTTGCGAGTTTCCAATGGTGACGTAAACAGACCTGAGACCAGGGCACAACGCCAGTTTGTTGCATATGCGTGTGCACACGTTCATTCCAAGAGTGGGGGATTTCATGTCACGGACAAACATGAACATCATTAAGTATGCAGGCCAAAAATCGCTCTGGGCTGGGAAAAAAAGGAGGCCGCCATTGATGCGGCACGTCGCGTATTCTGAAACCATGAAACCAAATAAACGCAGGGAAATTTTGCTCAACCATGCTTACTGTGACATGCGTTTTGGAAAAGGTTTTGCAGGTGTTCGTGCAGTTTTTCTCTCCCGTAGTCTTGTTTGGTTTGGCTACATTGCCTTTGAGTCGAGTCGAGTCGAAGCCTGTTAGCCACAAAGGCTGCCCATTTAGGGCACAGGCGGTGAAACTGCGAAAAGCAACTGTGAAATAGAAAAAAATGTGATTACCAGACCGAGGACAAATTACAGCGGAAAATGTTTCGCTTGATTGTCGGTTGGGTACGGCTTGACGGTGAAGATTGGTCTGATATCATGTCCCGGATGAACCGGACAATGGTTTTTGCAATGTCGGTTTGGGAATGCAAACCATGGTCCTGTCAAATCTTCAAGAAGAAGTTTCGTGTCGCAACAAAAACATTCACTCAACAAAATTCTTGGGCTGCAGCAACGAGCAACTGGACTCCAACTACTGAGCGGCAGCGAAATTTTTCCACTGAACCCAAACGCAGGCCAGGTCATCCATCAAAACGATGGGATGACAATGTAGAAAGATTTGCGATAAATTTTTTTCGGATGTCGTGGGTCACAGCTGCACAGCTCAGGCCAGAATGGCCGCTCTTGGAACAGGTGCACATACAGTTTTGCAGCAGCATGTGACCTCTGAACCACCCCCAATCCTTATAGGATCGAGGCGACTCGGACGGGCGAAAGAAAGAAAGATCACGCCCACCGTGTTCTATGGCTGTAGGGCTGTAGCGGTGCGAGTGTGTCCGTTGCTTGAGGTATCCCCAAGTGTCCAAAACTGCATGTTTGATGCGTTCTCGAACATTTTTTTTTCTCGAAAAATTCCTGTGGAAACTGCCATCATTTCCGCCTCCGCTCTCACAAGGAGTTGCGCATGCGGCAACTGTGCAAATTTTGCGGGGAAACCACCCCCCATCCACCCCCCCCAGGAGCAACCGTGAAAGCCAACAAGAACACGGGAACAAAAAACACAAGGAAGAAACGCACGCCAAACCCGAGGACAGGAGTAGATGACAAGAATTGACAATGGCCCTTGACCTGCCTGGAACACGAAACAACGATAAAACATGCACCAATTTTTGTTGGAAAAAACGTTAAGACGTGCACACTGCAGCGCAACAAACATGGGTTTGGAGGAATTGAGTTGAGCGCAGGGGGGCGGGGCACTATAGTTTGATTACTCATGTCTTCGACTGTTTCAATATTCTTCATGACTTTTGAGCACCCTGCCAAGGGTGCATAAAACAAGGTCAGCTAGTGGACGGCTGATGCTAGTTCTGGCGATCTTCGTCTCGGAACCAGGGAGCATGCCAGCTGCACACGACCGCGCTCCAAGTCGTGGGAATTGGTTCAACTGCACTTTGGAAATGCTCGTCTGGCGTCCCACTTCAAGTGCACAGTTTCACCTTGTTTGGACATCCATCCTTTTCACAATCTCAGCTTCCGGCCTGCCATGTCATATCGGTTGAAAATCATGGAAATCAAATCGGTGACGGGACGCAAATTTACTTCCCTTTTTAAAGTTTGAAGTTAAAAACGTTTTGAAACAAGCCATGGGAATGATAACTAAACCAAAAGATCGCGCAAGGAGGATCCATATACACCACGTAAACTTAACGTATATAATCAGCACGCGCAACTATGCGGAAGCAGGAGAGGAATGGCATGGGCGACGCATGGAAAAGAAAAGGCACAACAAAACCAAAGGAACATCGTGATGAAAGGCCGGCACCAAGTGGTACCACAGAAATTCGGTGACAATTTATCAAAACAAAACGTGTTGAAACAATTACTAATGTTCCACCATTTTTTTTCGGAAGAGGGCAGAAACGTAGCATGTAAGAGCCATGCTAACACGCCTTGGTTTTGAATATGAATAGCATGGAAAAAAATGTAGGCATCCCACCCCAAAAACTCAAGGAAAAACGGCACAACGAAATGATTTTTTTTATCGCCCATCCACGTTGCCTCGATCCTCCGAGGGTTGCGGGCGGTTCACGGGTCACGTGCCATCGTAAACCTGTACATACACGTCCTCCAAGAGTCCTATTCTGGCCGGACCCGCGCAGCTGTAACCCACGACCTCCGAAAAAATATCTAAGTCATCACAATTTTTTCCAGATTGTCCGCCCATCGTCTACCCTTAAGTTCAGGGGAAAACCTTTGGTGCCACTCACTGGTTGGAGTTCGCTTGCTTGTTGCTGCAGCCCAAAAATGTGGTTGATTGAATGCGCTTGTTGCGACGCAAAACTGACTCCTGAATATTTGACAACACCACGGTTTGCATCCCGAATCGACATTGCAAAAACCATTCTGCGGCTCAACCATGTTGCAGTAATTTTCACTGTCGAATCGTGCCCATCCGACAAGCAATTGAAGCATTTTCTGCTGTAATTTGTCCACGGTGTGGCGTGGTATTCAGATTTGGTCGAAGACCACGTAACCAAACAGTTAGAAAGGAAAATTCACCACAGCAAAAACAACACAAGGGGAGAGGCTCGCACCATTTCCTGGAAAACAAACGACGAATAACGAAGATATAGCCTAAGATGCCATGGGCAGCCGTCAAAACACCAAAGGGGCCGCGTGAGTTGAGGCACAAACTACATGCACGAACTTCTGAAACAATATGAATACCAACCTCTGAAAACCACGAACCCAAAGTGCCTGGATGAAGCGACCAAATTGTAATAGAAAATATTAATGGTCGCTAGGGATTTCATGAAATTTCACCAGACAAATTTAGTTTGGCGGGAACGAGATCTTCTAGCCAGATTTCTTGCATGTTTGCGATGAATGCTGCATAACATGAAATAAATTGATGCAAATTGAGACAAATTGGACATTGCGCAGCTCCATGGGCGTTCGCCGACAAATTGATTTCATTTTGCGTTGTATGACTCTGACCCCGCTGGACGTCCATCCCACCAAAGAAACTCACACAGGTTCAGATTACCGTGAAAATTCAACCGGACACAAACCCCAAACATCATGGGAGTTGGTTGGACTCTTCGTTCTGGAGAAGGTTTTTACGTTGCTCTCCCAAACCAGTTGGCAGACAAGCACCCTACAACATCCTACAACCATTGCAGGGGATGAAAGCATCTTTGCCAGCTGGGTTGGCAAGAGGAATAAAGGCCAAGAAAATCGTTTTCCCTGGGCCAACGTCGGTTTCAAAAGCTTTCTGGGAACGCCGTGGGCGAATCCGCACAGCAAATTAGTCATCAATTACGCCGATTTTTGCAAAAACGATACAACAAAAGAGTCCACCAAGATTTATTTGAATGTTCCGGGTTGCATCGTTTGGACGCTAGGACCAACCAGGACCATGTGGTTCCAATTCCTTTTTGGGGAAAAACGTCAAGAAACTGCTGCGTTTCCTCAAGGCCCGTTTTCATGATATCCCGCCGTTTGGGTCCGAAAAATTGTGGAAAACTTGCGGGCAACGAAGAAAACGAAAAGTCTAAATAGACAAGGCATCGTGATGGAAATGTTTCAACGTGGGCGTTCGGGACTATAAAAAAGCGGTTTGTACACATATATACAACAACATGTTATCGTTTCGCTCCACACTAGCACCAGATTTTGATCAAAATGCGCCCCAACTTCTCGGATGGCGTAATCGTGAAGGAGGAGGATACCCTGTGGCGAGTCACCATTTTACTGTCCAGACCGGACCTTGAATCATGGGTCTCAGGTCTCACTGGTCAGGTGGCATCAGCCCTCTGAGTGGTTTGCATCAGACCTTTTGGAAGCTGGGGTCTGAAGCAATGATCCTCACCCCTGATTTTGGTACATTTTTGCGAAGTTTCAAGTAATGATCCTCGGTGTGTTGTCATGATTTGCTTTTGGTTTTGTTTTTTTGCATTGTGTTGTCATTCAAAAGACCCATGCAATTTCAGTGGCGGGGTTTAGAATGGATTCTCTGTGAGCCTAAACACAATGCCTTCGGGGATTTCTCTTGTTTTCTTCCTCCCACTTGCCATGTACATCCATGTACTGTTTCTTCATTGTTTATTCTGTTTTGTACGTTGTGCAGTTGTATTGTTTTGTCAACATGTCGCTGGGGTGATTCTGGGTTTTGTAAGATTGTGTAAATGTTTGCTAGGTGTTTTGATACGTTTCAGGTTTTGTTCAGAATTTTCTGTTATGCTGGGGTCATGTGTGTTTGCTTCCGGTAGGTTGTATGCTTTTTTTGTTCCTGTCCGTAGTCCGTATGCTTATTCCTGCCTCTGTTCTGCTGGGATGTCTGTTCTTGTTCCCTGTATGTTTTTGCTGCCATCTCCTGCAAGAAGGCCTTGTCTTTGAATTTCGTTGGTCATGTCAATTGATGCTATGTTCTACATAGGGAGGTGGGGTGGTGTGGGATGAGATCTTAACGTCCTCTTGCAATTGCCACTACCTTCAGAGTTGGGGAACTACAACCGCGCAGTTTTTGTTGCAATACCCTGTGAATAACTCATAATAACTCTATAGGCCTATATGCTCACGGGGAACGATCAAGTGAATAGCATGGGTATGATACTGTTGACAAAGGTTACAAGTCGTAGAGAGTACGGGAGGGTACCGAAGGCATCAGAAAGTGCTGATTCTAACTAATTAAGATTGATCGCAGGCCTCTGCGGGTATCATGAGCCAAACACTTCCTCCCCCTGCACTTCTACAATTCCAAGAATTTGCAAGTCGTTTCTGCAAACGGTGAGGAAACAAAACAAAATCGGGCACAAACCATGCCCGTAGTCAGCGCAAAAATGCCCGAGCATCATCTGATGTGTTTGACCACAATTAGCCGACGAGGCTGATTCCAAAGGAGCCTCCGAAGAGTATTGTGTTTGATGGCATCAATGCATTGATCCATTGGTATATTGTGTATCTTTCTATGCTCTCTTGGACTCCCTATTTTTACTTCAGGGACCTTCATGGATCTTCAGGGCTTGTCAAAAGCGCAGGAGTCCCTTTTTTCACCGAGAGGTGGGTCAAAGCGCATCTGTCTCGGAGAAGACCACCTGCAAGGCCGAATTGACACTGAAGTTGCAAGAAGTGCAACAATTCAAGGTGGTCCGAAGGTGTTGCAGTTGCCAGGGTGTCCAAACGCCTTCCAGCTGGGGCGTCCAAATGCCCTTCGCAATATGGAGCCATCTTGCCTCAGTGATGGGAATGCATCCGGATCATCCCTTTCCCTCTGAAAACACTCACAATGCAACAACATGCAACAACATCCATACGTGACTTTCCTCCTGTACTTCCAAATACTGTCTCCTCCCTGCTGCTACTTCCAGCACTATTGTTTCTACTCGTACTTCTAGTACTACAACTAGAGACTAGTAGCATGACCAGCCCAAACACTTGAAGGCTCTGGGAGCCCACATACACCCACACACCCAAGGCTACTTGCCAAAAGCGACTCTTCTGACACCAAAACCTACACAAAGAACAAACAATAAGTAGGACCACCAGACCACCACCACAAAGAACGCCATCACCACCAACACTTGTGGGCTTGGACTGCTGATGCAATGTGGTGCATCACCGGAAAAAATATTCTTACAAATTCCTCCTCTGATCACCTCCTCAAAACCGCCAACAAGCATCAATGACAACAACTTTGCAACTCCTGTGACCATATCGACCTGAGCTACCTCAACTCAAAGGCCAACAAACAAACCGTCGTCCTCTGGTCTAAATGACCCAGGAGTGGTGAATTCCCTCCCCAGCCTGAGATGCACCTGAATTTGCGAACTATCCAAAACCCTTACTTCACGTGGTCACAGGTTTATTGGGAAAACACAAAAGTGAACCAGCTTCAAAAATATATCATACTCTAAAAAGTATGAAATACATTATCTAAACTAATTATATACTATAAACATCCACATACAAAGTATAACAAGTATACGTTAATTAAATTGATATAACAACACATAATGACTGCCATAAACTTGAGTCTGTAAACCTCCATCACTGCTCTGTTCGTGGTCCTTGCTGTGGTGAGGCTATCCTGGGTTTCCGGGCCCAACGATCACGGCCAAGCCACTCTGCAGCACCTGGCGTTTCTACGACTCTATGACTCTATGACTGAAGCAGCTGATCTTCTACACATTTCTAGGTGCAGAGATTGAGACTATTAATGTTTGCATCAGTAGATAGTGTTTATCATGTTGAATTATCAATGTTTCATTTGATTCATTACTAATGTTTACTTGGCTGGATATGAGATTCCAATAGATTCCTTAGATTCCTTAGATTCCTCTTTGTTCCCATCTTCAGCCCCATCAAAATTGTGAAGCCCAACTGCATAAAGCATCCATTCCAGTATCCAAGACAAAAATGTGAAAACTGATTTTTTTTGCAAAAACTCATAGAACACTGCTTGGTCTCCGTACATCTTTCCCTGCATCTCCCCACTCAGCTGTAATGGACCATGAAACGAATTCTCAGCTGGAATGTTCAAACAGCTGGAATTCTCACTATGAAAGGCTAATTGTTCAAACACCAAACGGCTGGAATTCCCAGCTGCACCTCTTCTGTGCCCTGCAGCTGCGCTTCTTCGAATTCAGCCGCCAGGGTGGCGCCCCACCCATCCTGCCGTGACTTTTGGACTTCTCATGGCGGAACCAAACTCAGGTTTAACAAGTACTTGTATAAGTGTGTATAGCTGTAAGACAATGATGGAACCAATCTGCGATGTTAGGTTTAAACAAGTTGGATCTTTCAAGACCCTCGGGATCTTTCAGGACATGGTGGGTGGAAACTTTGCTGTGAATGTGTTCTTCACACTGGTTTGTCGATATTTCTGTATTCATTCTCATCACCATTTCAATTGAACGGAATGGCAAAGAGCATCAGTTCATCACAGCGGGCCATGCGAGATACAGCATGACCGACCTCAGAATATGCCTCCCCAGCAGAACCTCAGCTGAATCTGCGTCGTTCAACGGCAAGGCAATAGCGCTTTGCCGGATCAGCTTGGCATCCCTGTCACAGGTCACAGGCATAGAGGAGGCCGTGCAACCAAAGTGAAAGGCAAACTGGCCCAATGACAATAAAGTTTCTATCATCATCCTAGAGCAAAAAGAACCTGAGAAACTGAGAGGTGGGTGATAAACAGGCCTGGAAAAGAAGGAGAACAGAGTCGGGAGGCTGGCGAGAATGCAAGTTCTGAGAAGAAAATTCATGATGGAATCTGTGCGAATGCCGCCGACCAAGCCAGTGGATCGGTGTGGCATATAAGAGTGACACGGACCAAAAAAATTGGTCGCAGTCATGATGAAATGATGATGATGATGATGATGATGATGATGATGATGATGATGATGATGATGATGATGATGATGATGATGATGGTGATGATGATGATGATGATTAATGATGATGGTGATGATTAATGATGATGGTGTTGATGATGATGGTGTTGATGATGCTGATGATGATGATTAATGATGATGGTGTTGATGATGATGGTGTTGATGATGATGATGATGATGATGATTAATGATGATGGTGTTGATGATGATGATGATGATTAATGATGATGGTGGTGATGATGATGATGATGATTAATGATGATGGTGTTGATGATGATGATGATGATTAATGATGATGGTGTTGATGATGATGATTATTATTATTATTATTAGTGATGATGGTGTTGTTGTTGATGATGATGATGATTAATGATGATGATGATGATGATGATGATGATTATTGATGATGATGATGATGATGATCATGATGATGATGATGATGATGATGATGATGATGATGATGATGATGATGATGATGATGATGGTGTTGATGATGATGATGATGATGATGATTAATGATGATGGTGTTGATGATGATGATGGTTATTGTCGACCTGTGCTCCTACGTCACTAGTATGCATATGATGGTCAAAGAAACAATGTTAGTTTTTTTTTACTATTTACTTCGTGGAAAAGATGTACAATTACCCAGTCGTGAGTAGCTGGGGCGGTGTAATCACATCATGACGGTTTTGGACGTCCATACTAAGCCATTTGGCGCTGTCCCACTGACGTGCCTGATGTTTGGCGGCAACTCCAGCAACTTTTTACCGGAAACATCCACAATGGCCTCTAAGGCACAGAATGGCACCCTTCTCATGGCACACTTCATCCCATGACAGAAAAATGATGATTTGAGATGACTGGAGGCTACTTCCATGCATTGACAGCAGTAGCAAAAGGTCTTGAAAGGAAACGGACTCTTGACGAGTGATACATGATGAGTGATGCAGCACTGAATCAACATCCTCATTCATATGATCATGTCAGGATGTCCCTTCGTGAGTCAAAGCACAAAGAATTTGGAATTAGACTTTCCAGGGGTTCAGCATGCTTGTCGCAGTGATGTCTATATGTTGGTTTTGTATGGTTTTGTTTGTGTGTTTGTTTGTTTGTTCGTTTGTTCGTTTGCTTGCTTGCTTGCTCGCTTGCTCGCTGGCTTGCTTGCTTGCTTGCTCGCTGGCTGGCTGGCTGGCTTGCTTGCTTGCTTGCTCGCTGGCTGGCTGGCTGGCTGGCTTGCTTGCTTGTGTGTTTGTTTGTTTGTTTGTTTGTTTGTTTGTTTGTTTGTTTGTTTGTTTGCTTGTGTTCTTGTTTGCTTGTTTGCTTGTTTGCTTGCTCGCTCGCTCGCTCGCTTGCTTGCTTGTTTGTTTGTTTGTTGTCCTTGTCCTTGTTCTGGTCCTTGTTGTTTTGTGGGAGGAGGAGAGAGAACTGAATAAAGTGAAGCTGGAGAGGCCTTGCTGCAGTTTGAATTTCGAAGTTTCCAAGCAAGGGTTGGCAGGAGCAGCCGCGTCATAATGTTCTTGTCGGTTTGGTTGCCGGTGCTGGCGCTGTTCTTGCCGTTGATGTTGTGATTGCATGTGATTGCAGTTCGTTGCTGAATTGGGAACTGGTATGCTCTAAGGAGAAAACAGAAGGGAATGTAAACGAATGAATAAAGCTGGAGGTGGGTTGCTGGGAGGGCGAAGCTGTTGTGGAACTGTTCCCTTCTTGCTTTATTGTCGTTGTGCGTGCTGTTGCTCTTAAAACTCTTGCAGCACACAAATAAATACGCACAGGAACAACAAAGCTTACCAAGAAAGCCAACAAGCCGCAGAAGTCACAGAAGCTATGGATCCAAGAACCACAAAGCCACAGAATCCTTGAAGCCACTCAACACAGAAGCCACAAGATCGCATAGGAGGATGAAAATCTTAAGACCAAACTCGGCCAAACAAAGCCCTTCCATGGCCCGGACAGGAACTACCAAGACATTCCTCTCGCTGAACTCTTTGGCTTCGATCCTCGCAGAGGCAAGCGTGGCAGTTGAGATATGTTGGGACCGAGTCTTTATGTATGATGTGTGATACACATGTCCACATCAGTCACACTGCACATGATTCAAATATGTGTGTGCGTGTGTGCGTGTTTAACGGAATCTGTGCATGGTCTAGCATACTTATATATATCTTATAATATACAGTGAATATGTGTCTCATATACGGAACACAAATATATATAACAGAAATCCGAACGAGAAATAAACATGGCAACATATGGGAAGCCATAACACCGCCCCCACTCAACTTTAAGCTCCTCAGTTTCCATCCAAACTTGCTGACTGTCAGTCTCCCCTGCTTCTACGATGACGGAAACATACAGAAACAGTGTTTGTACCGAGTTATTTTCGCAATGCTGAAGATGTGGAACTTGGCAGAAGCTCCTCATGGAAAGGAGAACATGGATGATCAACCGCTCTTTGCCCTGCGGGACCTCGGTTGTGCGATCCTGAGGCAACCTCTGATACGATGACCTTTCACAAGCATCTGGCAATGCGTCAACTGACTGTGAATATGATATGTGCAGTCTATGTGCGTATACTGTAAATTCAATATAATCAGGAATATATGAGGGCTGCTTTCAGCCCAAAGCATAACATTTCGGAAAAATATAGACACTGCACATCATCCAAGTCTTCCAAGGGACAGCAAAAAGCACGATACTCTGCTTTGCCTGCAGTTGAGCTCAAGCAAACAAGAGCAAGCAGCCTTAAACTGAAACATTCAAATTTTTTTCACTTGATTCCTGGTCACAAAACAGCACTCTCTCACCTTTCCAATGATTCTCCATCCTTTTGGTGCTCAAAAAAAACATATTCGATGGCTCCGTGATGCTTGGTGATGCTTAGTGATGTTTGGCGATGCTTGGCAATGCTTGGTGATGCTTGGTGTCTGGTGTGGTTGGGCAAAATGCTGTCGCAACAATTCGGGTGCCTTGGATTGTAGCACCGAGATCGGCGCGGCACGACGGATCGGCAGACCTGCTGAAGAGATTGAAAAGGATCCCGGATCCCTCTTTTTCTTGTGTGTTGCATGCATTTGGGTTTCCATTTCTATACTCATAATTATCCCATCATAGCCCTTCAAAATTGCCCATCATAACCCATTATAGCTCATAGCCCATCATTTGATGCAATCACTGTGAAAAGCCATCCACTAGCAAGGAGACAGCGTGTTGGAAGCCGAAAAATCATCACAGAGCATAGCCTTCCTCATCTTCTCCAGCTTGCACATTCAGCTTCAAGGATTGCAGTGCCTGCCGATCCGGGCTACCCATCAACCCCTACAGGAAAGCCTGCGTGAGCACCGCAAACATTGAAACCAGTGTCAAATAGAAGAACAATCACACCACAAAGCAAGCAGTCGACAACTCAACATGCCTGGCATTGTGATGGCAGAACAACATGTCACATGGCCCATCAACCAATCGACCAATCACCCTGCCAAGCAACGATGGCCTTAGCCGTTGCCTCGCTGGAGGCCTCCTGCCGTTCTTGTGCCTCAAGTTCCTTGAAGCGCGGAGGACAGCAGGCGGTTGCGATTTGTGCATCGCAGGCATCTCCGGATCCATTCACCCGCACTGGTTACGCATCACGACTTTTAGATTTTGCAGAGTAGGATCAGAAACACCCAGCATACAGTCATAGAGTACAAACCCGCAAAATACATCAAAATACCATCATATCTAATTTCGTTTGTTACCTTTATAGTAGCTCATCATATTGGCATCTCCTTGCGTGCCTCTGGTGTCAGTTCAGGCTCCTTCGGCTTGAAAATGCCTTCCCAGGACCTACGCTGGGACGCTTTGCCAAGGTGGAATGTCCGTGGAAAAATATGGTTGGTAAACAACTCATGCTCAATCAGTTTTGTGAGGCCAAAGCGACTATACGGATTGAATATGCTGCCAGGTGAGTCATACTCGCTTGGAATGACATTCGTTCGGAATGACATACGGAACAAAACTTCCAAAAAAAGCTGCCAGGTGAGTTATGAGTCTGGTCAAAAACATCGCCCAGAACGAACTTGACCCTACGAAACCACACCCCGCTGTTCGGAAAGGAACAGTAGTGATCAAACAAAAAAATTGAATGAAACTCATGTCTGTTGCCAGGATTCGTCGAGCCCAACAAGAATAAGAGCTGGTCCGTTACCTCCGCTCCGCAACTTGCACTTGCTCTGTTGTGTTCAGTCAAACTACCATGGTCCAACTCCATCTAATTCCGACCTCCACTTCTAGAACCGATTTTCAACTTCCACGGCCCATCGGCTGCACCTCATAAGACCCTCGGTGAAGCTTGCTTCGGTGTTCAGCTTCTTTCGGTCATAACTGGCCATGCAATTGGCACAGCTAAGGACGTTTCCAATAACATCTTCAGGATGCTAGGAAGAAAACTGGGAGAAAATACTGTACAAGAATCAAACCATGCTTTGTCTGAACATACCCCCATTGTGTTTCAATAACATCGAGTTCAAGCGTTGCAAATCAAAATTTGTTGCCGTTCTGACGCACCGGAACCCGCTTGAGTCAAATCCTTTCTTGTACTCAGCCCTTATCCTAGATTTCAACTTGGCCACTTGCAGCTTCTGCTCGTAACTGAAAACAGATCATATATTGTATCAAACATATATATATATATGTATCTATATTCATATTTATATGTGGATATGAAAACGGCATATCTTCAACCAATGAGCCAACCAGCCACGAGATCCACCAGCATCTTCAACCTCCCACCTCGCTTGAACGCGTGTTCTTGGAGGAGCCGGCACTGGCCTGGACATCGCAACCCCCAAAGCTCAGCTTGTTTTAGATTCTTGGATCAAATTCGTCAAATTATATAGATTTTTTCAGCTGAGCTAAGGGATGCAGTCTTTCTGAGCTTAGCACTCTATTTTAATAAACATCTCACCGCAAGTAAGTCTAGTAGGTTCTACGTAACCACTGAATAGCGACGCCACTTCCGTGAAAACTCGTGAAGAAATGTGACGATGCAATGTCTTAAGCAGAAATTAGTTTGTCGTGTCAATATCAAACCAAGCGACCACTGTGAAGTTTGACCTCAGGTCAACAGCCTGTCATAAGTGTACCTTGTCACCTACTTGCTGACCTCGTGATCGTCCGTCTCAGTGACTGCTTAGTAGCCATGGTTATAGATTAAACTTTTGGGCAACTTCCACCCAGCCTTGTGCAGGTTACTACTCATAAATCGTAATTAAATCCAACTAAGTATAATTGTAAATAACACTTCGGGGGGCTTATTAAGCATAATTACGAACAATGCAATACACATGGGATGAAGTTTCATCCAGGGCGAAAATGTGACCCAGGTGCCTGAATCCACAGAACATTGAAAACGTCGATGAGGAAAAACTGAGAATTAGGTGCCTCAGCGTGAGTCAATTTCAATCCCATCAGAAAATGTGCGAGATTGTGCAAGTGAGAGTAGTAGGTTACGCTCCATGCAAGCATATACTGCATCAATCTGCATCATATGAATTCATATGATTATGCAAAATCCATGCATTTTCTTGATTTTCCTTTAGTCTCTGTCTGCATCAAAATCAACATAGATCAACCAAGCGCCTGGCATGCAGAAGGCCCAAACAGCCAGCAATCCTGCGGTGACAGAATCTCTGGTGGATCACAAGCCGAAACCACTGGACACTGAGGCTGCCGCTGCTCCATCTTCGCAGAGTCAGTTTCTGAACCTTGAAAAATGCCAGTATCACTGTCGCACAAGCGGCAAATGTGCAGTGCCAGTGCCATTGGAGAAACGTGTGCTGGAGTAACCCTGGTGTAGCGATTAGTGCATCATAGGGTTAATAGGATTCAATAAATGACAAACCAACGTGTCTTTGACAATGCCCAAGAACAGCAAAAAGTCTCATGCATCAGTAATTCAAGCCTTTCCAGAACTTCCTGAAAGGAATCAATGTCTAAGTGTCACCCTGCCAGTCGTCTCAATCTGCACAGGGGTGCGTACTGAAGCATTGGCACGATTGCCATGTGCAAAGCTCTGCATGCCGATGGTCTTGGACACAAAAATGGCACCCTAGTGATATCAAGCACGAACTCTTGGTGCGCAGGTTGCTCTGGGAGTTTGGGTTTGTCGGTGGCCTGTCGTCTCCTCTCATGATTGTCGGCCATCATACAGTTGCACATGCACACATTGATCTACATTTGTGAGCTACAAGACTGTCACTCTTGCCCATGGTGCATTTTTCACGTCAAAATCAAATCCTGATTCTTTAGATGATCTAGATGTGTTTTTCACAATCGGTGTGAGCATCTTGCCCCAGCTTGGGTGACATGGAAAAGTTGTTGTAAGCAGCTGAGCAGTAGTGGCAGCCGCATCACGCATCATGTGGTCATCCCTCAAGTGCTCCCGTTACCTGTTTAACACTGAGCTGCTGTCAGCACTACAACCGAAGAAAACCTCCTGTGAATCGCCGAAAGTCCTGCTTTCAAAGGACATAACTATAGCATCATTTACAATAAGTGTGAAACGTTGTGAAGGCCTGTAGCTGTATACCTCTTCCACAGTGCAATGCCATGCAAACAAATCACCCTGATCAACTCCCAAAGGCATCGTCCATCACAGTGCATTGTGTCAGCCAACGCTTTGCGCTTCAAAGTTTACTCTCCGGCAGCAGTTTTAAATAGCCGTTGCTGACGCAGACTTTGCCTTGGTCGCTCAAATTGAGAAGCTCTTCAACATGGAGCACCAAAAGCACTATGCCAGTTACCAGTTCATATATAGTCACTACTGTTGAATAGCACAGTTGCCTGTCTCCTTGACCAAAACTTGAAAGAGGAACCTCAGGTGCATCAGGCTTCCAAAAAAAAGTAGCAGAGTACTATGTCAAACCGAGGACAAAAGGTGGAACTGCAACGACAGCATGAGACCGTGCACCGGGAATATGATTGGTTTACTCCTTGAAGAGTGGAGTATCCTCAAAAAGGGGAGTCTGAGGAGTTCAGGCCGACTCTAGATCAGAAACAAAATCCGAGCGCGCATCTTAAAACGACGTCTCTGCACTTGATATTCCATAGCACCAAGTCTTTGATCCTTGAGACATTGTGGACAAATTACAAAAACCATCATGGTTCAGTCTCTTTTCAATTGATCAAATTTCCGTGCCAACAAATACTTTTTGTCAAACAACTCCATCACCCGAAATTCCATTTGATTCCATGAAGATCAAAGAATCAAAATCAACAATTCATCATCAATAATGGTTGATGATGATTGTGGTTTGTAATTAAGTCCTTCACATTTCCTTCTTGACAGCAGGTGTCTGGTGACAAACGAAACATGATTGAACCCTTTGTGGTGACATCAAAACTTTGTCCTATGTTGTCTTCCAATTCTTTGCAAGCAACTCCTCCGAAGAAAGGTCCCAAATCTCTGTGACCAGGGTCTGTCCAGGTATCACCGGTGAGGCATATCGTAGCTGCAAACTTCGAAATCGCCGGTGATCGCCACCTGATCAGCAAAGTCAAGGCTTGACTGCTGGAATAGGTCTAAATCAGTCTAAATCGTATATAAACTCCATTGATTAGCCATGACTGAAGCATTGGTTTAACCAATGTCAAGTGTTGTGATGAATTGCAGTGTACAGTGAATTTTAGTAAATCCAAGCATTTATATGCATCGTACTCACGCGTCTGATGTCTGCAATTCGCCAAAAACAACTTCATCAACACACAGGGCTGCGTACGAGCATTGCAATTTCACATCTGTGGTTAGAGGTTGGCTTCCTTTTTGAAGGACTGCTGCTTGCCAGCACAGGCACTAGCAAAGACTAGCAAGGCATGCCAATGGACGGACGGGCCCCCAAGGTAAACGTTTTGGGAACAAGGTTTATTGCAGCAAGTTGTTTCCCCTGGACCCCAACTGGCATGGAGGCAGTGCAAACAGTAATTCTAATAGGATTATGTTTCAAGCTGAGAGGTCATAAACTCAATAGAAGCGGTCATGCTGTCCACAAGTTTCAACCCATGTAGAGTAGGCATCTTCAGCTGAATAATGAAAACCACCAGTGTTTCTGATGGCGCATTGCGATGTCATGTTCAGCTTGTGGTTCCACCATGTTCCACACCTGCCAGGGTATTCAGCAGCATTCTTGCAGCATGGCCTAAGGTACCTTGAGTGCGCAGCAACAGCTTCAGATTTGTTTAAAAGAAATCCACGAGGAATCATTGGGATGTACAGTATATATCTTAGGAATCCATGAGAGACCTTGGAACTGTTGGTTTGCATGGAAATGTTTGTAGTCACAGCTGCAGGGATCAACATAGACGGCTGCACCAGGTGACCGGGATCGATCTATACCGACCTGGAGTTCTTCGGATGATCCCGCTTCAACAGGCAGCCGCAGTAACCACCAAGGGTCCTTCCAAACCTG
Source organism: Symbiodinium kawagutii (assembly GCA_009767595.1). Classification (NCBI taxonomy): domain Eukaryota; class Dinophyceae; order Suessiales; family Symbiodiniaceae; genus Symbiodinium; species Symbiodinium kawagutii. The sequence continues at coordinate 291,615 of VSDK01005904.1, forward strand.
TGCCTCTCATCGTATCCAATTTGGCGTCCGAAAAGATTTCGGACCCCTATAAGAACCCTCACCCCAGACCTGGTTTTCCGATACTCAGGAATCAAAAGATATCAAAAGTCTATGTTCCAGCAAGTGCGCATAACAACTTCATTGTGGACAGCTTCTTGCAAAGACTTGATGCATTCAACAAAGACATTTCCCATCCGCCTTTACCAATCTTCCAAGGATGGACTCCCTTGTCACAACGTCCCAATTCCATTCAACAAACACTTGATGCCAACGTCTTGATCTTCCAGCCGTATCTCCAAGTTACACTTGCCGTGCACAATCGGATGCTCGTAGCCAGCCGTTTTGGCATAGCCAGGATCCAGGTGCAATGGGTTATAGTCGCCCGAGAGTCGGTAGACGCAGGCGACCCCAGCCTGTGTCACAGCAAAATCTTTACTAGCTATGCAAGGCTGAATGATGACAAGCCATTTACCATGTTAGTGCAATCATTAGATCATTCTAGTCTAGTATAGGATTCAGTAACCATTTGTAATATTGATATTACCCTTCTCGATCAAATAGCTGCCTGAACCAATCAGACGAACATGTACAAGTACAAGTGACATCTCAAGATGAACAAACCAAAATAACCAAGTCCTGAAGTGACGCTTTCAATGAGTTTTCACCTGGACTGAAGTCTTGAGACGTCCCGAGTTTTCAGCTGCCTCCATGGTTTCTTCCACTCTCCAACGAGGCGCTCGAGATCCCACTGCTTTGGTGACGTCCACTGGCACCGTCAGAGTGGTGCCAAATGCTTCCACGTCATGGGCACCCACCAAGTAGGAGACATCCACCTGATCAAATGCGAGCAGTGATCCAAGGCATCCCTAGGACTGGCATCGCAGCGCCCAGTGTAATGTCTAACTGTGGTAGGACTTGCGCAGGCAGAGACATACGCAAATCTTCGAGGGGAAAATCTTGATAAATCTTGAACTCTTTAAGTATCAGGAAACAAATGATATGTACAATCTCCCTTGAGTGGCTCATCCTGTACAAACAAATGAGCAGTGTTCAAGACCCAATGACCACAGCCTTGTTACTGGCAACGTGATCAACATGTGTTCGCAAAGCTTTCGCAACTGCATATTTCGCTTTTGTAGAGACCGTTCTACTACCAATTGCTTTCGGGGTATTTCCCATGTACGGGAATTCCTTTCAAGTAACATAGCATCACATACTTGCAATATCTTGCGTACAATAACTAAGTCGTTTTGGAAGAAATTCACATATTGCCGGAAGCCATACAGCAGAAGAGGAATGCAACATGTGTGCCAATTCCATTGCAAATGGGGTATCGGTATCTGCTTTCGCGGAACTTTCACTGATTCTCATGGGTTTTCCGTCATAGTTTTGAGTACAAGGAATACGTTAAAAGTATTTCAATTTCAAAGGGCTGGAATTGCCACTTGCATTGTTCGATGAACTGAAGGGCATGTAGCTACGTCAACTTCGGCTTTCACGAAGCTTTCGTGATGGGGCCAATCAATCAAGATAATCAAGGCACGGCTTTTGCCACACTTTCGTGTTGCGGGCATAAGCTTTCGCGCGCAGTTTGCAGTTTAAGCCGATGATAGGACAAATACATACAAGATGACTTTTGAACGCTGCTCAAATGAATCAGCAGGTATTCATCTACATTCGCTGTGGCAGTCGGCCTTGTTTCCGACAAACCAAAAACTCTCAGAAACCTGAGGGCCATCCTTACTCAGTCAAATGTGGAGCATTGAAAGCAGTAGCCATCACGGCTCCAACCAAGCAGGACATGATGAAACCATGCTGATAGAATCTGATAGATCCGATGCAATCGGGTCCCAGGCACCATGCGGTAGTACGTCTTGCCCGAATCGTCTTTCACATCGTAGAGCCTCAGAAATCTATCTTGGCAGCTGCGCAAATCCAACTGCTGCAACAAATCTCGGCACTTGAGTAGCACAACACCTTGACCCGATCCTCGCCTTTCCTGCTGTGAGCGGTGCTATCTATTGCAACCAGTACACATCTAAAGCCTCACTTGCATCCCCTCCCAGGCATCCTTTGGCATCCCTTGGCATCCGGGCTTTTCCATCAAAGCACCTTTGCCCTTGGGCTGCAATGACGCTACGCCACCTTCCAAGGTGAAACCTTAGAGCAGTTGCACTCGCCATGGTAGGATTACTGGAGAATTCCAAGTCAACGGACCTAGCACAACCCATCAACTCGTTTTGGTGACCCAGTTGCCTTGCCAATATCTTGTGACCAAGCAACGCCCTCCAGACTTGGGTAATTCTGCAAAGCGTTCGATGGTAATTCCAGCGTCCAGCCACACTTTCACCCCAGACACCTCTGGCACTGGAAATGCGTCCTGAACAAGCGGCTGTCACTGGCACTGGCCTTCTGCTCCACGTGTCTTTGTCCCCCAGGATGTTATAACTGCGCTTGTTTTAGTAGTCCCCTACCCTAACAATACACCCTCCATCAATAAATGGCAAAAGAGCAGCCATGGACTGGAACAAGAATGGATTTCACGTCTCCGGAATTGGAAAAATAATCTACATCGGGCATCTGTCCTTTAAGGGTCAGACTGGTGAGGAGGAGCTCCCTTTCAGGTTGGGTTTGTTTCCTTTCATTTCCTTTGGTTCAATTTCATCTTCCTCTTGCTGCCTTGCATTGATGTTCAGTCCCTTCAATTCCCTTGACTTTCCTGGAGACTTTCCTTCACATCCTTTCCTTTCATTTCTTTCATGTTCTTTCATTTCCATTTCTTTCACTTTTCGTTTGTCACTTTCATTTTATCCTCATGCCGCATTCCTTTCTTCAGCTGTTGCTTCCTTTTCCTATCCTTTCCTCACAGTTTTCATCCATATTCTGGACGAGTTTCTAACGGGCGAACTTTGAGACCGGTCAGCAACATGTTTGAAAGCATAGAAAGTAACAGCACCAATGGATTGGGGAAAGGAAAATGGTCTTCGGAGGGCCATTTGAATCTATGAAAAGTAAGTACGATCAAGGAAAAAGAAGAAATGGGAAGCAACAATGCTTTACTCACTTGGAGCACAGCTTATTTTGAAAGGGGAGGGGATGAACAGAACAGCGAAGTCACGGAAAGGCCATGAAAGCAATCCAAACGCTCCGGAACCCGGCTCTCGCCACACTCACAGCATAGATGAGGCACCAAGATCGGCGAAGGGAATGGGAGCACGTCAAAGGAGGTGCCCTTGTAGTACAGGGCCTTGCCGCCCGACAGCTTTCAACGCAAACCCTTTGTCCCCAGCGACTGCCGGTTGATACAACATGGCGACCACCCACCAATGTTTGTCTCAGCCTCTGTCAATACATTCAAATACATTCAAATACCACATGCATGGACAAACGGTGAGCCCCTCTTTCAGCTACTGCTTCGCCATAATGCAGCCAAAAATCCACAGGAAAAGTTGGGAAAGCAGCAAAGTTGGCATCCTTCTCCTGGGCATTGCTATCATTGTTCATAGTCGCAAAACGACCATGGCAAACAAAAGTCAAACCCTATCAGCCTATTCCGCATCACAGAAAGCGAGGGAACTGAAAGCCATCGGCACGTTTCAAGCTTGCTTTTGTGGAAGAATACCCTAGAAAGTCAATAATTAATGGTTTTTCTTTGCCAAAGAAACAAACACGTGGAATAACAAGTATGACCAAAGTTCCTCACTGGTCTGAATATATGTAACGCACATTGGGTGAAGAAAAGGGTACTGTAGTCGTCATGTACGCCATGCGTCATACACGTCCAGGCCAATCATGCCCAGCGGCGTAGACATAACGCAAATCCCGAGATCCGATGCCTAAGGCATAAATGATGAGGTCCTTGGCACAAGGAGAAGTGGGCAAGGGAACCAGCAAGTGCAACAAGCAATTAACAAACACTGATTTCTCACCATGTACATCTACACCATCCGGTTGGAAAGTCACCGCAACGAATGGCAAGCATGGACAAACATGCTGGTTCGTACCGGTCCAGCCAACATGGATATGTAAATCACCCAATAATATTTATATGAAACACTTGATGTCATTTGCTCAACCATTGGCTCCGAGGAAATAAACGGACTACCCCTGGTGGTTGCTGAGTCTCCGAGCACGCACATTGTACTCCACTGGCTCACATCGGAGTCCTGGCATTGGAAAGCAAGCATGGGCCCCTACGAATTCAACGCGTCAGTACAGCTGTCAACGTTCCTGGTCCGGAAGAAGCCATGTCCAGCTAAGTGGTAGCCCAAACGGCTGGCTACAAATAGCACGCGAATCAAGGCACTGACTGCATCGACAGAAAACAAATGAAAACTAATGAAAACTGACCAACAGAACTGACCAGCCACACAACTTTGACCAAGCGCCCCTGTGTCACAATTTCTGTAAGTCTCAAAGACCCGTAGAGTGATGTTGTGTTCTCAAAGCTCAGTCTTGGCGGAGATAACAGCAATTGTATAAACCGACGAAGATCATTTCAGTGATAAATCCAATTCAAAACGACATGTATAGTATCTGTGTTTGGTCATGTTAATCCATGTCGATCGTTGATTGCTGCTGCCAGCCACGTTCTTTTCAACTGCAGCCTGTTTCTCCCCAAAGAAGTTCACATTCTGTGCTCTAGAGGCAGGAGAGCAATTGACGTAAAAATCCAAGAGGAGGGTTGCATTTCAGGGGAATGTGCAGTTGCCAAATGGTCTTGATTCTCAGAATCTCATTTCTGTGCACCTGTTTGCTGGGCTTTGTTAGGCTTTGCATTGAGATGAACTGCAAGCAGATTATTTAAGCGAGAGGGCAATCCCACGAAACTGAGGCCATGGCATGGTCATCTCCCGTGGTCAGACACACAGGTATACTCGCTCGAGGTGATTTCACGCATTTGGAAATGACTCTTGCAGCTGAGGGTTACTTGGATCTACTATAGATGCTTCAAATTTCTACAATAAGAATGATGTGAATGCTCGAGAAAGATCACGGTCCATGGAACAGAAAGGCAACCGCCATCGTAGAATGACAAAATGGAATAAAAAGACTGAAAGGGGGTAAACCTTCTTGGCTGCAGTTTATACATTTTATACAGCTACATGGTTGCATGAAGTTCCAAGATCCGCAAGTGCATAGGTCTCAGAGCATGCTGTTCTTTTTGTCTGCGCCAGATTGGTCAAAGGTCAAGAACGTCCACCATCAGAGATACCACCAGGACGCAACAAATCAAATGGAACACCTGCGAGAGCTGGCAGTCAAACCCCTGCAGTTATGTAGCTCCCCTCTCAGGAAACAGCTGGTGACTATCCAAAACACAGAAGTTTATGGATGCAGCAAGTATTCTTGAAAATCCGCCGGGCAATGCCTACTGATTGGTCAAGCGGGATTCCTACAGCAGTGTTCTCCAATCAGTGGATGGTGTTTTAGAATTCGACCTCTTCTAGGCTAGCGGCTAGCAAATAGCTGGGCTTCTGCGGGGGTCAATCAAGAGTGAAAACCGTCACAAGCCACTCAGGTGTGGCAGGGGAGGGCCCGACACAAGCGCCGGAT
>VSDK01005904.1:304122-341521 GCA_009767595.1 Symbiodinium kawagutii
CACGACGCTTCTACAGTAAATCAATTCAATATCAATCAATCAGAGTCGCAACGGCTTGGTCTAGGGTAAGGGGGACCTACCTCTTCATATTGTATAATCAAATGGCGAAGAAAATGTCAGCATTCATGATATATGAGTGTTGATATCATCGTGCTGAGAAAATACGCTGCGATCTCACAATTTAGATCTCCCAAGGGTTCTAGGGTAGCGCTAGCCATTATCTGTCGGTCCTCGTTCTGGATTGGCCATCCAGATCCAGCACCCCATAACACCCCTTGAAATGTGGAGTTCGAAGGGCGATGAGTAATGTTCAACCTGGTGCACCTCAATGCCAATGAGACTTGGATTCCGCAATTTTCTACAGGTTTATTGCCAGGTTACAGCAAAAGACAAAGGCATCAAGAGTTTTCCAGGATGCACTGCCAATGTCCGTGACCATGAGACGATCACGGGGATCATCATGGTCACAATGGCAGTGTTGCTGAGAAATGCCTCAACCGATTGTTGGATCAATACATTCAAGTCGACACTGAGTATCGCATAAAACTCTTTGCTCCTCTGATCTCACCCAGGCACATGAGAGAAAAACTAAAAATATATTATGTACATACTGGATTTAAACAACGTGTGATGATGGGAAAAACCTCTGAGGATGGGATACGCATGGATACACTATCATTTAAACCTCTGATGATGTGATATGTTATCATGCAAACCTTTGAGGATGGGATACGCTATCATGCAAACCTCTCATGTTGAGATATGTTATCATGATGAAGAGTACGTTATCATGCAAACCTGTAATGATGGGATACGTTATCATGCCAACCTGTGATGATGGGATACGTTATCATGCAGAATCATGCAAACCTCTGATGATGGGATGGGTTGTCATGCAAACCTCTGATGATGGGATACACTATCATGCAAACCTGTGATGATGGGATACGCTACCATGCAAACCTGTAATGATGGGATACGTTATCATGCGAACCTGTGAGGATGGGATACGTTATCACGCAAACCTCTGATGATGGGACGCGGTATCATTTAAACCTCTGATGCTGGGATACCTTATCATGCAAACCTCTCATGATGGGAAACGTTACCACGCAAACCTCTGATGATGGGATACATTATCATGCCAACCTGTGAGGATGGGATACGTTATCATTCAAACCTCTCATGATGGGATGCGTTATCATGCAAAACTCTGATGATGGGATACGTTATCACGCAAACCTGTGTTGATGGGATACGTTATCATGCAAACCTCTGATGATGGGATAGGTTGTCATGCAAACCTCTGATGATGGGATACGCTATCATGCAAACCTCTCATGATGGGAAACGTTATCATGCAAACCTCTCATGATGGGATACGTTACCACGCAAACCTCTGATGATGGGATACATTATCATGCCAACCTGTGAGGATGGGATATGTCAATGTGATCATGGAAACCTCTGATGATGGAATACGTTATCATGCAAACCTCCGATGGTGGGATAGGTTGTCATACAAACCTGTGGTGATGGGATATGTTTATCATGCAAACCTGTGATGATGGGATACGTTATCATGCAAACCTGTGATGATGGGATGCGTTATCGTGCAAACCTGTGATGATGGGACTTGTTATCATGCAGGCCTGTGACGATGGTACTTGTTATCATGGAAGCCTTTGATGATGGTACTTGCTATCATGGAAGCCTGTGATGATGATGATGATGATGATGATGATGATGATGATGATGATGATGATGATGGGAATGTGTAATCATGCTAACCTGTTTGAATGGGATGCGTTATCACGCAGCTCTTTGTTGACCCTATATGTATGCACAATCATACTCTTCAAATTGATATAAACTAATCTTCACAAAAAGAAACCATTGCTTTGACAAGTTCTTCACACTTCCAACAGTCACACTTTGCCACAGACTAAGCGACAGAAAGAAGAGCCACCGGGATCAACATGCGGAAGAACGCCTTGGAGACGCCGAAATCGGCTCTCACTACATACGCACCACACTTCGACCTTTGTCTGCATGCGGTGTCTATCCATAGCCCTCACTGTGGTTGCACTGACCTAGTCCCATGGTGTGACTGCCCATCACTGACTGCCCATCCAACCGCTACCGACAAGATCAGCCAAGTTTCCACATGGAACGACTGAGGATTCCCAAGCATGACTCCGATTGCAGCATCAAGTACACCTGGAAAAGTCAACTCACAAACCGCAAAGAGATCCAAAGGGTGCAACACCTTTATTGAGCTAGGAAAAGGAAACATCTGCAAAATGGTTGGGGACTAAGAACTGCGCATCCTGATGCGCATAACGATAGAGTTACAATCATGTCATTTCTGGTTTTGACCACTTGAGAGCAGCAGAATATCATTAAAAAACACATCAACATTTATTCAATCGTTCTGTTGAAACATCACAACTTTCTCTCTATTCCATACATTTCCATACTAGAGCTCTGGTCATACAAAAGGATGGATCCTGTCTCCGATAAAATATGACAGCATCTTTTTGCTATGCACATCTTTTCCATTTCTTTTCGACATCCGAAGGCTTTGGCCTGGCCTGTCTCTTCAATTGCAGCTGCAATCGGAAAGAGAAGAGCTAGTCCAACCACGCTTCCGCTGGCCAAACCAGTCCAAACCTGTGGGCCACTGGCCGTGGCTCTTGTGGCCAAGCGACTCAAACCCCCATTCCCGATTTGCACAAAACAGCTGTAACCTATGTGGGATGTAGCAAACACCGGATGAAATCCCTGCCACCGCCAGGCCTGCTTTACAGTAATGATGCCCAAGATGCCATAGATGCAATTGAGTCCAAAAAGGATGAGCTCTGCAGGCAGTCCTTCCACAATGAGGTAAATCCCAACGATGGCTGAGACCAGGACCAAGTCCACTTGCCACACCTCTCCATAGCTGAATCGGTTTGCAGAATCATTCTTGCCATTTCGAAGCAAGCTACCAAGCGATAGACACAATTCTGAAGTCGGAAACCTTAAAGCCTTAAAGGGATGAGGGATGCATGGATTGCCCAAGCCATCCCAAGCCAACATCTTGTGTCTGGTTCCTAATTATTCTCCTGGTGGAGGTCACTGACTTATTTAGGCGTTTCTCAACATAGGGGACCCAAAAAATGGTTGGTTTATGAATATAAATGGTTTATATATACAAATGATGATTTCGGGGTGCCCCTATTTTGAGAAACAACCATTTGAGTTTACGACACGCAATCATCTTGCACCGCGCCTTCGGGTCTACGCTGAAACTGCACTTGACCTCAGCGTCAACTCGATTGTAATTTGAGTCCAAGAAAATGAGCAACTTGAAGCAAGTACAGTAGCTAATGGTAAATGATGATCCTGCAAACATTGTGATACAGTGATAGAGTATGATAGAGTCAGTTAATGTATGTTGTCACAAATCAGAAGCATGATAAAGCATGATAATCTTGATAAACAATCACTCAAACTACATCAAACGACTGTAGATTCTTATGTCACTCTGGGCATTTAACATAGTGCCATGTCAATCCACTCACTGAACTGGTGCAATGCCTGCCAATCAAAATGCCACGCGAACAGAAGGCGTCCACTTCGGTTTTCGCATCGTGCTGGCAAGCATGCCTTCCAAAAACTGCGTAAAAAGCTGAGGCCGCGACAATTTCGACTGTTGAAGACGAGGGCATGTCTTTGGCGCCTCACAAATCGACCGAGGAGGAAAATGGACGAAATGGAGATGGTCAATCACAGCATCATGGAGAACTAGTCTTCTTATCGTTCCAAAAAGTATGGTGGCCAACTGCCAAATGTCCAAATTTGACATTTGTGTGTGCCTGGATGGCCGAATCGACCGAATTATCATTGTACTGCTGAATCTTTTTGATATATCTCGGCACAAACCTGTTTGTTCTGTTCGACTTATCATATGTACCAAATCGCGCAGCTGCTGGAACTATCTGATTTTCCATCATAATTGAATTACACAGCTGAGTCCGTTGGATTTATCAACCTGGGTATTTCTCAAAATACGAGACCCCCAAATCATCCAAGATACATCATTTTTTGGTAATGAACCCATATCATATTAATGTATATATATATATGTATATATCAATCATAGAATCATGAAATATCAATTGTAGAAACACCTATATAATTCAAATTTTGAGAAACATCAAAAGTATCAATCATAGATTCCAAGTCACACCGAACTGTCCTTTGCAACTCCAAATGCACAGCCAAGCGACAAGTCCCAGAAAGTTCACAGGACTTTTTTTGGATCTTTCCAAACTCGATATCGTCAACGCCGCAATGCCTCTCAAACTTGCCACACTTGGCTTCAAGATGTGCGCGAATAAATGTTCAAAAGTTGTTAAATCCGTCGAAATCTTGTAAAAATTTATGGGTAACCTGTGTGTCCGCATTGATGGGCTGAAAAAAAACAGATTAAATTGGAAGATATCAAGAGCGCCATTGAAAATCAATTCCACTCTGGCTATCTCTCGCTTCCGGAGGCTCACTCTCTATGTCACCCCGGTCTTCGACTCACACCTTTTCACCAAGGAACGCCAGTGGGTGTGAATGACAGGCGGCTTCACAGGCTTCCAATGATGCGATGTTTGGCACCGAATGTTTCATCACGAAGAGTTTGCTGTCTCCTCAATTTCCGGGGTCGTCTTGGTCTCGGCTTGATCTTACATGTGTTGGAGTTCATTTTAACTTGGACTCACGTACTTATGTCCGTAGCTTATAACTGATTACCTGATTGCGTCACAATCGTGCAGGGCTTTGTCGATTGAGCTCAACGCCAAGTCTCCAAATACAGCCAGGGCAAATGCAAGCAGAATTGCCACACAGAAGACACCCACTCGAGTCCATGTAAAGGCCTACAGTGCTGGCGCATGGCATTCTGGTACTGGGATATTACATAATGATACATGACGTACGATGAAGATGAAGAAAATCCATCTTGCAATCCTATCTGGGCAAGCTGCACCCAGCGCCAAATTTGGGCTCCGGGCTTGGACAAAGTCTTCGAGGAAGGTGGTCTCTGGGTGGAGCACTTGAAAGGCATCGGATGCACCCAGCCGCATCATCAACTGGTTCTCCTGGCCAGGAGTGTTGTACCATGTTGTACCTATCCTGATGATAACTTCTTAATGCCAGAAATGAATCCGAGCATGCCCAAGCCCAGTTCGAACATGTTGGAACATCGTGTCTGATCACTTTGGCCCATTGCTCTCCTTCAAGGCTGGTCGCCCAGTTCTCTTGTGAACAAACTGATCCTCTGAGTTTCGCAGTGCCAGGATAAGCAGTGCTAACAACAGAACTGCGGCAATGCCCATGGCAGGATAGACCACCAACATCAAACGTCGGTGAGGAATCTGTTGTTGCCATGTCTGCATCCATCCTGAGGCGGGAGGATGGTTGTGATTCAGGATGATGATGATGATGATGATGATGATGATGATGATGATGATGATGATGATGATGATGATACCTCAATGTCAACTACCAGCAGCGGTGGGAACTCGATGGAAAGGACAGTACTATTAAGTACAATGATAGAGTTTGGCTCTGGAGCATCCCCAAGATGGTTGGATGAAGCTGAATGGATCTAAAAATGGTGCGGTAATCAATTTCATCTGCAAATGCAAATGAACAGCATCTGCCGGCGTCGTGGTGCTGTTCGGATGTCAATTTCTCAGTTCACCCGGCCTTCCTGGCGCTCCCTCTGAGTTTCTTCCACGAGCGTTCGCAGGCCAGCAGCTCCCACAGCCAAACAAAGGAGCGCCAAACATCTCGGTGCAAACCTCCACATGAAGGTCCTCTAAGGTCCTCTAAGGTCCTCTATTTGGTTTCGAAAATGTTGAATTCATCCGACCACTTTGCTTGAGCCAACACAGAAAATGAACACGCATTTGCAAAGCAATGTACTGACCAAATGAATACTTGAAGTGCTGAGAAGTCACAATTCTTTTGAGTTCTGACATCTTCACCTGAATACTTTTGAATGCTTGTGACTTTACTTCAACTCTCCATTCACAAAGTAATCACTGGCATTCAAATTTCATTCGTTCTTCTAATGAACTCTTCATCTGCAAAACTTTTGGGAATGAAAACGATTGGACGCAAAGAGCTCTGGACAGAGTGAAACGCTGTGGTCATATCCAGAGTTCTGAAGACTACAGGGCTGCAACGATCCATCTCAAGGTTTCCCTTTCTTCACCCTTTGGTACGCACATGGAATTGATATGTATATATATACATATCATATTAATGTGTATGTTTTTTGGCATGCCGTTCACACTGAATCCTCACAGCCCATCTCAGACTACGCATTTGCGTGAAGCCTGTGCAGTAAACCCTGATATATTTTCAAAGTGGCGCCGCTCCGAATTCATTAGGAAACATACTCTGATTGCAATTTTTGAATTTTGAAAACTTCGCCTTGGGACGCGGTGCCAATCACATGGCACCCAGGTTCATGGCCGACACGGAGAGTCCAACCGGGGACAACTTGGAGATGCCCGTGGGGTTCGGACTTGCAGCGGCTCGCATGATCTCAGCTGGAGCAGCCGAAGCAACCGTTCACAAACAGGTTCAATCATGGGGTGCAACTGGAAGCCCCGTGTGCTTGACAAGGTGGGAATGTAAGATCAGTCTCAAGAACTCAGCTGCAAGTGAACATTCAACATTTACAATCAACAAACAAACCAACCTGCAAACCAACAACAAGAACGCCAACCAATCCTCCACCAACCGACAACAAACCACCACCGCCGCCGCCACCACCACCAGAACCAACACCAGAACGACCTACGCTTGGATCATTGTCGCATCTAATTTGTAGCAATTCAGATTCGGTCAACCTCACTGTAATCCACATAAAGCTGGTCTGGCAATCCCTGGCATGGAGGACGTGAGAATGGACATAGGTTCACTGCCCTGATCAGCCATTGAGTGCCCCAACAGACGGGACATTCAAACTCTTCGGTGACATTGAGCGTTTGCATTCGGGACGCGGCTCCTCCGCACATGAAGGCTACTGGCGGCTGAAATCGATGAAATCCACAAGAAGGGAAGCGTGGCTTATGGGCTCATTGGGATTGTGGTCAGACGATCCTGAATTCGAACAGCTGACCAACATTCTGGGTGAAGTGACCACGGTTCAAGAATAAGAAACAACTACCAGTCAGTGGAAGCACATGAAGCCCTACTTTTTCAATCCTGTGAATAGCTATCGACTTGGATGGTTTGCACATACCACCATTTATGGACAAACCCGACAAGTTCACCTATCAATGAGCATTCCTCTAGATGTGGAAGATCCATGCGTGGATCGTTCGGCAAGGTATGCTCTGTTCAGGCGATTGATACAAAACATTCAGAATCAACAAGTTGCCTAACATTGGCAGTTTGTTTCCAAGAGTTCGGAAGCAGAATCGCTATTTGCTCTTAAATAACCTTGTTTGGTGTCTTGTCTGCAACATACAGTACTTCAGAACTTTTTCTCAGGTGGCATTGGCTACAGTACCAGCTGGCATACCCCGCAATGCGGGGGCAAGTTGACGACACTGACGTGTCCGAGAACTGCACGCTATCATTAACCATCATTGATCATGAGCGAACCATCAAGTAACACAAATTAACTCACAGTCATGAATAACCATTTTTAACCAATAAGCAACTAAGCATCAATGAACCTGGGATTACTAGATTGAAGATGGGTCAGGCCCCTCACGCGCCATGGCGATATGTCGAGAAGAACGATTTCCCACAAACTTCTGGTGAGGGAGGCAATCATATTTTGGGGTACAATACAAAAAAAATCCATTCAACCAATGCAGTTGATTGCAGTTGCCCTGCCTAATAACTATTCCCAATGGTGGTAAATAACTCTCACAAACCAACCAGTATATAGATCATCGTTTTGCACCAGCCCTTATCAAATAGAGTCATCGCTGACAGGGAGATTCCAACCGGGGAGAACTTGGAGAAAGTCTCAGTGCCATTGGGGTTAGGACTTGCAGCAGCTCGCATGATCTCAGCTGGAGCAGCCGAAGCAACCGTTAACAAACAGGTTCAATCAGGGGGTGCAACTGGAAGCCCCGTGTGCTTGACAGGGTGGGAATGTAAGATCAATCTCAAGAACTCAGCTACAAGTAATTGGTGAACAGGGAACATTCAACATTTAAAATCACTAAACAAAACAACCTGCAACTGCACTGACACGGAGGGACTGTAATAGCAAAAGTAGATCCTTCCTGGACAACTAACCATATATATTGAATATTGGGATGGGCAAAGCCACTGCATACCAAAGCAAAACCTACAACCAAAGCGCCCCATGGATCAGCAATGACACTCAGCTGCCGAGATTAAATCGAATGATGACTTACATCCGGAATGGGAGGATGGAAGCCTCAAGGTTCTCCAGCCGTTGCTTCAATCCACCACTTCTAATGAGGAGACCACCAATCCTATTGTTCAGCCTTGCCCGTTTACAGCAGAAATAAATGCTGATTACTTTGTTGATGCATATTTTGGCTGATGATACCCTTCCTTCCATCCAGAATTTTAGATTATCAACCATGCGATGAAACCATGTTCAAAACAAATCGTGTCAGCTATGAACCGTTGGTTGATTACACAGCACATTGTCAACAACCGCAACTTACCCATCCGCTGGCATGCCCGACCTGATATCGCCCAAATGGCAGAAGGCGGTCACTTGAAGTGGCCGCCTTCTCCCATTGACTTGCCTTCCATGCCCAGCACAACACGAGTTTTGCATAGGCACAAACCATTAATTCAAAGGCCTCTACGTGTATTCGTTTTTGACGTTATTGTATCTATATATTCTGCATGTCTTGGTCTTTGAGAACAGGGGTACCTCCAAATCATCCAATATCCACGCTTGTTCTTTAAAAAAAAATACTGGTTAGTTTCTCAGAAAAGGGTGCCCCCAAATCATCCAATATCAATGAGTTTTGAAAGAAAACCAGCAATGGTTTCTCAGAAAAGGGGTGCCCCCAAACCATCCAAGATCAACGAATTTGGAAAGGAAACCACCAATGGATTCTCAGCAAAGGGGTACCCCCAAACCATTCGATATCAACGAGTTTTGAAAAAAACTATCAGTCAATGGCTTGTTTCTCGGAAAAATGTGCCCCCAAATCATCCAATATCAACGAGTTTTGAAAAGGCTGTCAATGGTTTGTTTCTCGGAAAAAGGTGCCCCCAAATCATCCAATACCAACGGGTTTTGAAAGAAAACTACCAACGGTTTGTTTCTCAGAAAAGGTTTGTACCCCCTTTGGTCCACATGAGATTTCTGTTCTCATTGAGCTTACCTTAGGACACCTGACACCTGCGTTATCATTTAACAGATATGCCGCCCCAGCCAAGCTCCCCACGTGACTGTGTCTTCCGCCCCAATCAAATGCCAAAGGAGGCAACCTTAAATCAAAAACTCACATGGTGCAAGCTTCAGTTTCACGGAATAAGTAAAATAACATTAAGAGTAGTGGTATTTCAAGATCGCCAGAGCTCCCACTTTTGCCACACCTCCTAAGTCATTTCACAAAGTCGGATGCAAATGATCACGGTAATGATCATGCTGGTGAGGGCAATGTGATGAGGGTCATATAATAATCACCAAATCATGGCCGAGGGAAACAACACCCCAATCGCACCAAGGCGCATCCATGTCTGACCCTTGGGAAAATTCTGCAGGATGCGCTGTGGCAACCATCCAGCCTTCGCCTGGCCGTCACACTGTGGGCTGCTTGTACGGCAGGGCCATTTTTTCCACTCTTGGATATGGTCATGCTGAAGCCTACAAATACGGCGTTTGGTTCAATATTGCAACGCACTGTGTTCCAAGGGGGCCTGCTCATTTTAAGAGATGTTTAATTAGCCACAGAGCAGATTTTGGGAATTTCATTGTTTGCTGTTTGTTTGCTGTTTTTTTGCTGTTTTATTTTGCTGTTTGTTTGCTGTTTTTCTGCTGTGTTTTTCCTTGAATTTGCGGTGTGTCTTCAAGCTACTGTTCACCATCTTTCCATGATACCCGTCCACACTGCCAATCCAAATGCTTCTGAAAGCTTCTTGTTTTTCCCAACGGTTCAGCGCTGCATCATGCTGCATGGACTGAATAATTTAAGCAAGCTTCTGGCAAAGAAGAAGCAAATCAAACCACTGGAAAATGTGAACGGGATAAACTCTTTTGCTAAAGCCCAGTCAACAGACATATATGTATGTACGTATAATGTTTAGAGCTTAGAGCTTAGAGCTTGGAAAGTTGAAAGTTGAAAGCTTAGAGCTTGGAAATTACACTGGCAAACCAAACAAAGGTAATAAGATTGGATCCAAAACCGAAAATCTCCAACAACCAACAACATGTAAACAACCTAACGATCCAACAACAATAGCAACGCAAGAAAGCGCCAACAACATCAAAGGCAAGAAGGCCAAAAACAAATAGCAAAACGACAGGCCAACAACATCAAGGCGAAAAAGCAAAAAAAAAACTGCAAATAAAAGACCCAGGAAAAAACAGCAATCAAAAAAACAGCAAAAAAAACAGTAAAAAAACAGTAAAAAACAGGAGAAAAAACAGCAAAAAAACAGCACTTCAAAAAACAAGAAAAAACACAGCAAATTGAAACAGCAAAAAAAACAGCAAAAAAACAGCAAACAATGCAAATTGCACATACCATCTCTCTTGCTATAAATAAAATCTCATAATGTTCATGAACCGTGCGCCACCGGAAGTGGCACTTGTTCATTAAATTGTTCATTGCTTGTCCTACTCCACAAACGCTGAATTTTTGGGATTTCCCCAACCTTCTTCACAGACCCCGCCTGGTTGCTCGCGAGCTCGGCGTGGATCCAGCCCAAGCCACGGGTGTCAAGGTCCACCTGCAATGCCGGGATCCATTGACCCTTTCTCCTACCCCATCCTAGGGACAAGTTGACAACTATTCACACTCCTGATATATTAATAATAAAAAATTAGCAATGATAAAAACAATAACAATAATAATCATAAAAGCAATAATGATGCTGATCGAAGGAAGTTTAGAAGTCTAACTTCCGACAATATGGACAACTCAGCTAGGGTAGATCGCCTGAGCAGATGTGTGAAAGAAGAGATGTGTGAAAGAAGAGATGCGTGAAAGATGAGATGTGCGAAAGATGAGAATGCGAGCGCGCCAAAATGTTAGGAAAGTCGCGAAATGCTGTGTTTTGCAAGGTTTTGTGCCTCAGGAGGGTCCAGAAGGGTACCTCGCTAAAGCGGCGGGTGCGGACCACTCTGGCGGAAGGTGTGTGCCAAAATCGTGAAAAAACCTAGGCGCGAAGCACATTTGGAAGTCAAAATCGTAAAAACATGTCAGGTCCGGAGCACTTTTGGGAGATGCAACTTGCAAAATCGTGAAAAAACCTAGGCGCGAAGCACATTTGCAAGTCAAAATCGTAAAAACACTACATGTTCGGAGCACTTTTGATGACTCATGATTCTCAAAACTGGCACGCTGCCTGCGCGCGAAGCAAATTTTTAAGATAAAATCTTGTACCAAAATAAAAACTGCAATTTTACTAGCGTTTCGGGCCACTTTTCGGAGATGTCATATGATCATGAAAATTGGCACGCCGCCTGCGCGCGAAGCACATTCTCACGTCCGAAGTCGCAAAAACTCGTGGTTTTTAACAAGTTTTGAAAGTTGCATGTCCGAAAAAGTGCACGCGGCCAGGGCGAGAAGCACATTTTGAAGCAAATGTGTCAAAACACAGCACGTTTTGACACTTTTTGAACACAGGAGACAAAAGTAGGAAAACACTTGCGTTTCGCGTCACTTTTCGTGATTTATGTGGCCAAAATGTGCACAACGCTTGCGCGCCAAGCACATTTGCAGGTCAAAAGTAGCAAAACACTTGATGATCGGAACACCTTTGCAAGGTCCAATTATCAAAAGTGGCCAAACACCTAGATGCAAAACACTTCATGATCGAAGCACATTTGGAAGGTAAATGAATAGATAGACGAAAGATGGCTAGACAAAGAGGTAGCCAGATAGATCGACAAGTCGATAGTCAGATCGATGGGTGGCTAGATGGATAGTCAGATACATAGATGCATCGATGGATGAATAAATGGATAGATAGATGGATAGGTAGATAGATAGATAGATAGAATAGCTAGAATAGATAGATGGAATAGACAGGCAATTGGATAGCCAGATTCAGATGGCTAGATGGGTCGATGGATAGACAAATAGGTAGACGAAACGAGAGTCAGATAGAAAAGTAGATAGATAGTCAGGTAGATAGACAGAAAGATGGACAGATGGACACATAGATGATCAGACAAATAATTCGGTAGATAGATAGACAGATAGATAGATAGGCAGATAGATAAATAGATAGATGGACAGGTAGATAGATAGATACATAGACAGAAAGATGACGAGATAGATAGTGAGGTAGATAGAAAGACAAGTACATAGGCAGATAGATAAACGAATAGATCATCAGATAGATAGATAGACAGTCAGGCAGACAGAAAGAAAACTGATCCACTGATAGAAAGATAGCTAGACAGATAGGCTGCCAGTCAAGTGGCCAGATCGATGGTCACATTGTCGCAACCACAACTGCACACTCCTATAGTGCTCCTATCTTGGAAACTTCCGCCACCGCCTTGTGCGGTACTACTGGTAAAGATTGACAAAATAATCATGAAAACAACAATCAGAAAAGAAAATAGATCAAAAAACAAGAATCATAATCAGAATCAAAAAACAAAAAAGGAACAATAATAATATTAACCAAAATGAACTGAAAAAAATGTAGTGGTGGTAGTAGTAGTAGAAGTAGTAGTAGTAGTCGTAGTCGTGGTGGTGGTGGTGGTGGTAGTAGTAGTAGTAGTAGTAGTCGTAGTAGTCGTAGTAGTAGTAGTAGTAGTAGTAGTCGTAGTAGTAGTAGTAGTTGTTGTTGTTGTTGTTGTTGTAGTAGTAGTAATAGTAGTAGTAATAGTAGTAGTAGAAGTAGTAGTAGTAGTAGGAGTAGCAGTAGTGGTAGTAGTAGTAGTAGCAGTAGTAGTAGTAGTAGTGGTGGTAGTAGTGGTGGTAGTAGTGGTAGTAGTAGTAGCGGTAATAATAATGAAAATCATGAAAATAAAAATACAATATAAAACTAGACCTTATTTAATGTATAAGCTCTAACTCTAAATTGACACTTAAGCAACGTTAAGCAGTATGAGGAATGAGTGAGGGGGTCTTTCGGGTGGGTGGGTGGACATTTTCTGAGCAGGATTGAAAATTATTTTTCGTTACTCAAAGCCCTGATCCGTTCAGACCCCTGTTGACTTAGTTCTCCGAAGCTGTTTCGGAGGTTTTTGCCAACGACCAACCAAGCTGCCTACCTAACAACCTCGCAAACAAACAACTGACCAACCAAATCCTAAGCATGTTCATCTTAACGTAGATAGAATGGGATTGGATTGGACAACTGTTTGTTTCATCAGGTCTCATCCAGCCAACTTTTGACACTGGGGCAACCGAACAACCACGAAGTCGTCTGCGTCAACATCCAAGAAATCTTCGTCTCCTGTAGTCCTGGCGCGGCCAGGTAAGATTCCAGGACTTTTAATGTGATTTGGAAGCAGGTGGGGAAAAGAAGATGGATGGCGCACATCGCGCGAATTCGATCAAATGTTTCTCATAGGTTCCTGGGGGTTAGCCATCAAATCACCATTCGTAAGAGTTGATAGCCATTGTCACGCCTACTTTGCTTCCCAACCAGAAGTCCATCAACCACCATTCCATTACCACTCGTAATGTATACCTCATGTATACATCCTCGTTATTGCTGCTTATATATCCACCAGCGATTTTGGTTACGAACAGCTATTTTTGCAACCATCCAATCAGAAAGTATGGTGGCCATGGTTGAACGATTGATGGAGCGTGTATCAGATAGTTAATTAGCTTTGGACCTAAGGCGACTGTGGCAATCAGCTATTCCTTAATTCAGGATGACTGTACGACGTACGAATGAGAGACACAGCGCTACACACAACTGAAGATTTCACAACCCAACATCCCACCATCCAACATCGTCCAACCTTCCAACCAACGCCCAGTGAATGTTTGCCCTTCGCCTCCGCCCTTCCCCTCCGCGGTCCATGAAAGGGCTACCCGCTCCAAACATTTCTTCGGAGCACCGTCGGACCTGAGGGCATGGGATGATGGTTGGAAACCCCATGGCCAGCTGGTGCTCAACGTTGAACACGAGGTTCAGGAAGGTGATTCATGGTCAATGATGGCTTTTGGATAATCCTTCATAACAGTGGTCAAGGGTGCTTAAGGATGGTGATGAGCAGCTAACAAGGAGTTGATTATAATGATATTTCACGACAAATGACGATCCTTGATCTTCAACGCACATGACCGTGGCCCAACCAAGGGGATGTACTTAATAGACGACCTGCTTGGAAAATGGAGCTGCGCACGGATGCCGATGCAACGGCCCCCCGGCTGCAACAGGAAGTCAGCTGATGGCCACGATCAAAATTCAACAGATCTATTAAACAAATCTAACCGGTCAATAAACAGATCTACAGATCTAACGTCAATATTTACATCAGTCATTACAAATGAGTTGGATTGGGGGTTTGTACCTATACACCAGTTTTCACACTGCCTCTGTCTTTTGCGAATTTCAAAAAACCTTGCAAAGGCCAGGAGCGGCCTAGATCAGAGAACCGGAGAAATTTAATGTCTTGTATTGTCAAGCTTTTGGGCCAGCAATCGAACATGGAGAACCATAAAAACAAATACCAAAATATACCGAATAGATGGTTTCTATTTGCTTCTCATAGGGGAAAGCCAAACTTAGGGTCGGGCGATGCCCATTTTAACTTGCGAGGAAAAAAAACACACATCAATCGCGAAACTAACAATTCCTAACCTTCTTAGTCAGAGTCACTACCCTGGAGTCAATCAATCTGCGGGCCAATTGCTACGGAGCATCATCAACCTCTAACCAACACAGATCTTGAAAGAAGGCAGTCTGAAGATGCATCAAAGTCACAAACGATGCTTACCAGTTGCTCACCGGCCGAATGACTCGCCACCGAACGAAGCATCCAAGGGCCCCCGCTGTGCAGGTTCAGTGGAAACTTGGGCGCTGCTAGCGTCAGCCTCCTGCGTTGCGATGGAACGCGGAACACGGTGAACCATGTGATTTTGGAACCCCCTCGTCAATGGCTTCCCTGGAATCTATTCCGGGGTATCCCAGAAATCCACCTCTTTGGGGGGAAGAAAATCGTGCGGCACACCACAACTGGCAGGATTACAATTGTCATTCAGTCAACTAATTAGGGCAACTATATGGTGGTGTCTCAAAACTGGGAACCCCAAAATGGCTAGTCCTGAACGCCCGTCCTCAAAACCTGGCGGTGGGTCCACGAAAACGCCTGCCAGGTCGGCACAGGAGAGAAGCAGGGACAACCAAATGGTATCGGGTAGGTTCAACCAGGATGGATATGGGTTTTGTACAGTTCTGAACCTTTAATTAAATTTACATTGACTTGATATCTTAGGTTCAATCTTCAATTCACATGGTTTTCCAATGGATTGAGTATGAATGCAAAGTGGGATATCGGTTCAACAAACTGGTTCGATGGTTGCGCACCACGAACCAAATCTGCCTCGAAGGCGATGCTGTTGTGTTTTCTTTGAAGGAACGGGATTGAACTGTCATGGTTGGATCATGTTTGGTCAATGGTGGTAACAACCAACAAAACTCGAAAAATTAAGTGGGCAATGAATGGTAATGGCAGTTAATCAATCTATAAATTGGCTTTCCCATAGATAGTGCAGATTGCTGGTGATTTACCATCAAATATGAAGGGTTTATTCATATGGTGTTTTCTCAAAATAGGGAGCCAACAAAATGGTTGGTCTACTACTAGACATCATGAGTATCGTCATTAGCAGTTCTCTCCCAATATTAACCGGCATTGACCACCACTAATATGCCTTTTTTTCACACATTTCGCCCTATTCTAGCTGAGTCTCTCGAAACCATAGATCAAACAAGCCGACACGATCCCTTTTCACTATATACCTAACTTGGTCTGGAAACAATGATACTTATTGACGTTCAGCTTCTGGGCCCGCCTTGAGAATTGCGATTCTGATCTCGCTCCTCCTGGGCGAATTGGAGTGCCACGGCTGATAGCCCTGCTGGACATTAAATCACCAGCTATTTGGTGCTTCTCAAAATATGGGTACCCCCAAATCCTTCATGTTTAATCATCTACTACATAGACGTTAATAACATTCATTTCTACTCATTTATAATAATAATTTAGTACTATACTAAACCAACCATCCTTGGGGTCCCCCATGGTAACTCACCAGCTACGTAGCTGGGCAAAGCCATGGTGGTCGATCCGGGATCCTACCCGTACTCGTGACCAAGGGATCCCCCGCGGTGCCCGTTCTCCTCGTTGGGTTGATTTCTCACCTGGCGAGGCCACGTTCGTCGCGTTGACGACCGTTGCCAATGGTTTTCAATGGTTAAATAGCTGGTTAATCGCAAGAATAGCTGGTGAATTCAATTGGTTAATAGTCAGTTAATGGTTAATAGTAGGAACTAAGAATAGTACCGCTGTAGCCAAGCAAAAGGCACCATGGATACAGCATTTTGGCCAGCATGGGTTTCTGATATGCGGGCCCAAGCATCGCTCATATTCCATATTCACCCCAAGTGGCACATCCCAAAGAAGCTCAACAAATTGGCGCATGCAGATTCAAGCTATTCAACATAAGACATATCATACGTCTAAATGCATCAATGAGACATGTGCATTGGTATGTTTTGCCTACATTTTCTATTCCCACCATTGGAACACGTCTTGAGCTATGGGCAATGGTTTCATGGCATACCTATCAGTAGCCCCCACAACCTCAACATGTCGGGATGTTCTCCATACTTTACTTTATGCTGCGTCATGCTGCATCATGCTGCCTGCATATCTGCATCATGTTCCTGTTTCTGAATTTCTTCGTTCTACAATCCCTGAGTGGATCCACCAATTCATGTCTTCTGTTCATCCCTAAGGGATGATTGGATCCAGTAATCCTGCTCCTACTCCCAGTCCTCCAGTGTCAATGGGAAGTCGTTTATGCATCTTGAAATAAACAAAGCTGTGGAATCTAATGTCCCACTGAGAAAACCCCATGCTCCTGGGTCATTGGCACCTCGACCACCTGCTCAAGCACAGGCACCACGTCGTGTTCCTGCACGGGTTGCAACAGCTGCAGCATGGGCTCTGCGACTTTACTTTAGGTAAGGTCGTCCAAAGAAGGCAGCAGAATCAAAGACGTCTTGACACTGTCCTGAGTCGTTGGGATGGGAACCTCTACAGTCTGCTCCACCTGCTGATGCTGCCCGATCTCCTCCTCGATCCGTGGAACTGGCACCTCAACCGGTTGCTCCACCTGCCTGTGCTGCATGCGCTGCTGCACAATCGCCTGTCATGAGTATCGAGCGGCTCAGAGATCCGCGAGGAATGGAAAGCACGCTGGTTTCAAAAACGGAGAGCATCGATGGAACTAACAAGCTTCAAGAAGACATTCTCCGGGCAATATCATATATATATATATAATGATATATTGTATAGATATGTAGATATAGAGATATACATATCATCAAATTATATATATATAGGTACATAGATCATCATATATCAACAGGATAGGTGCTTACAAGTCTTGCCTCGGGGACACGCTCGATGTCGAAGTGATGCTCGTGTTGCATCACAACTTCCTCCTGGTCAAGGCATTTGGCTCCAAAGTTTCAAAGGGAACCATTTGAAGCGTGGACTGTGGACCAACTGCATCGTAGATTTCCAGTGCCCATACTGCAAGATACTGCAAGAACAGGCCAGGGAACTTGGCACCTTTGCCAAAGTGTGGCTATTCAGGGCTATCCATTATGCATCTTGAAATAAACAAAGCTGTGGAATCTAATGTCCCACTGAGAAAACTCCATGCTCCTGGGTCATTGGCACCTCGACCACCTGCTCAAGCACAGGCACCACGTCGTGTTCCTGCACGGGTTGCAACAGCTGCAGCATGGGCTCTGCGACTTTACTTTAGGTAAGGTCGTCCAAAGAAGGCAGCAGAATCAAAGACGTCTTGACACTGTCCTGAGTCGTTGGGATGGGAACCTCTACAGTGTGCTCCACCTGCTGATGCTGCCCGATCTCCTCCTCGATCCGTGGAACTGGCACCTCAACCGGTTGCTCCACCTGCCTGTGCTGCATGCGCTGCTGCACAATCGCCTGTCATGAGTATCGAGCGGCTCAGAGATCCGCGAGGAATGGAAAGCACGCTGGTTTCAAAAACGGAGAGCATCGATGGAACTAACAAGCTTCAAGAAGACATTCTCCGGGCAATATCATATATATATATATAATGATATATTGTATAGATATGTAGATATAGAGATATACATATCATCAAATTATATAGGTACATAGATCATCATATATCAACAGGATAGGTGCTTACAAGTCTTGCCTCGGGGGCGTGCACCACCTGCCCTTGCTGAATTGTCCCCGGGATCTCAATGGTCTGCTCCACGTGCTGATGGTGATGACCTGAGGAAAGGACGTTGACAGGAAGTTCACACAAGCGAAAGAACGCATTAGACAAAAGCAAGAATGCATTAACAAGCTAATTATGATGCAGAATATGACAATAATGAAACAAAAAGCATGCATTCTTATGATAGTAATGGTAATTGTGAATGCAAAATATATGCAGTAATATGGAAGTTAATCATCAGGATATGCAAACAGAAGCAGAAGTTGAGACTTGGAGAAGTAGATCACTTGGAGAGTTCACTGAGGCCGTAACGATTCTGCGCTTGGGTCATTGGCATGTGCACCACCTCTTCCACCATCTGTGGAATTGGAACGTCAACCTGAGCAGCGCCGTGTCCTCCAGCAAGGTCCCGTGCTATTTTGGTCGTTCAGTGCATTCAGCTTCAAAGTGAAGGACTGCCCATCATAAGCCCGACTCTCCCACATGGCCACATGATGGCCGGAAGATCGCCACTCAACAAGGGTGCAGCTGCTGGATTTCCAGCAGGCTAGTTTTAGACAGGGAACATCGAAACATGCATCTGCGAACATCCAACCATCATTCACCACTGTTTCCATTTTGACGATATTCACGGTTGTTTTCCTGATATTTGTTTGTTTTGCTGATATGGGTGTTTCTCAAACTAGGGGACCCCTAAATCATCCATCAATAGCCATTCATAGTAATATATAGTAATACAGTAAACAAACCATTTTTTGGGCTCCCTATTTTGAGAAACCACTTTTTGTTTGAAAAGTAATTTTTGATTGTGATTCAAACAGGGTGAATACTGGTGACAGCCAACTGTTGGGTGATACTGACGTGGGCACCTTAGGAGTACCCAAGGTCTTGAGAGATGATGATCGAATATGATAGACATATTGCACGATTCCAAAGAAGCTATGAATTCACTTTTCGGGAACTCGGGATCCATAACACAACATACTGTCTATCAACTTGTGTCTCCTGTATGCTTTCAAATGACTTCTTTCTGTGACCAATCACTTCTGTTCTCAAACTTGTTCGGAGCCGCAAGGCTAGAAATGACTCGAATGCTGGTAACTGAACAAAGCCAAGAAAAAAGGCGATGTGTGGTCGCACACGGCTTAGGATGCCTACGGACTCTTGAATTCATCTATTCCTCTATCCATTTCAAAAAAAGAGCTGTTCAGTCTCCCAAAGCCTCTCCAGGAAGGCTGAGGATCGAACCGCTCCCGTCCTGAGCTGCTTTGCAGTCTCGGCATGAGGTCCCATGTTCATTCCGTTCTTACACGGCATCTAGTGGACCACAGGAATTCCCCCCAGGCATTTCAAAACAATGGCTGCCACATGCGCCCACCAAACATCATACCCTTCCAACTATGGTAACAAAGGAACCCCTTGCGCAGGGATAGTTCCCTTTTTAATAAGGTAACCGGTAACTGGAATGGTAGGGATAGGATATATGCACACCATGACGGACCCACTGATCCACCATCTGGATCTACTGGTGTCACCATGATAGATCAGCTCGAGAGACCTGGTCTCAGCTTGATCTGTGGCCCATTTCAGCTGCGAATTCGTTCAAATCACCGGGGCTAGGGGCCTGGTGCGGCCCTGTTAAGCACCAACCAACCATGGTTTCCTATGTGGTTTGCTGGTTATACAACCAGCTATAACCAAACATGGTCTATGTCTGGTTTTATGGTTTGTATCTGCCCTTATGGCTTTAAAAGGGTATACCATGGTTTTGAAATTTGTATATATAGCTGGCCCACCCTGGTTTCTATGAGGTATACCATGGTTTTCTGCAAGCCCCAAACAAACAATGGTACCTATACACCACCAAACGTATATCTGGTTTGATGGTTTGTATCTGGATTTATGGTTTTCTAAAGGTACAAAAACCATGGTATAGTGCCAACACCTTACAGGGTATAGATGGTGTTACACGGAGAACTACTTAATACCAATGGTACCAAAGATTGATTTACTTGTTTGTTGATGGTCAATTGATGCTGAATTGATGGTAAACTGATAGTTATTGATGGTTAATCATGGTGAGTAATGGTCAATGATGGATTCATAGCTGGTTAATGGTGATTTATATTCCCAGGATGAGCCAAACTCGGAGAATCATGGAGAAAGCAAGCCCTTTTCGCAACCATTGTGAGTTGCATAGTGCAGTTCGATTCTGTAACCGGTTGCGTTCCATTCAAAAATGCTCCACCTTGAAATCATGCACCTCTAGTGCCGAAGAGTTGCCTAGTTATCCCGGCTATATAGACAAGTTTGTTGGACGCAAACCAATGGATTCAAAATCAGCCCCCAGAAATATCAGAATTCACACAGAACCCTCCACAGTAGCAATCAACTGCTGCCATGAAGATGAAATGATGCATGTA
Organism: Symbiodinium kawagutii; assembly: GCA_009767595.1. NCBI lineage: Eukaryota > Dinophyceae > Suessiales > Symbiodiniaceae > Symbiodinium > Symbiodinium kawagutii. The sequence continues at coordinate 325,199 of VSDK01005904.1, forward strand.
TAAAACAGCCAGTTCTACCACTTTCCTTGCCTAGTTATATTCCAGTTATCATCTATCCGAGATTCATAACAAGCCATTCTCCAATTCTACCAGGAGAATCATAAGGATCCTCAATGTGAGGAATGAGGCAGTAGTGTATGTTGTGTTGCAATCAACGAATAAAAGGGCAAGATATTTGATCATCATTGATTGGTTGAGGCTGTTTATGCTTTTGGACCAATGGCAAGAAACAACGGGCAAAAGCCAGCAAACAACCAGCCAACAACCTCTGTAATTGATTGGCTATAGTTAGTAACCAACCAACGATCATCCAACCAACTAAATATCTTACCATGTGTCTTTCTTGCCGCTTGTTAGCAAAAAACACATGGCTAGCAACCATATAAATCCGTGTACCTATGTTTATATATATATATAGAGATATGTGTGTATATCATATGTATGTGTATGATACATATATATATAATATACAAACACATGCACATTTTTTTGGCTGCTTGTTGCTGCTATATCCCAACCAACCAACCAACCAACCAACCAACCAACCAACCAACCAACCAACCGAAGCAACCAAATCAACCAACAAATGTCTCCACAACGGCGCGGCCATGGTCCAAGGGGCAACGCAGCTGCTGCCTTTTCCTGGCTTTCGAATTGACGCGCCATGTGTCGGTGGTGACAATAAGGGGGGGCCCTAAGCAACTACAGCTGTTGGTTTTCAACGTTGTCGCAGCGTACTTAGGTTGGTTATGACCCAATTCATGTTAAATTCAGAACTGCTAGGGGCCCACCTTGTAGCAGAGGTGAATCCAACTCAGCCCACCTATGACATCGTAAGAACCCCCTAGGCCCCACCGAACCACAGCCATCAAAAGAGCACCAAGGCACCAACCACACAACCAACACACAGCGATCTCTGAAGCGCCACCCAAACATCTGCCCAACGTGACCGTGAGCGTGGGAATTAATTGCACCCCCGATGACCACTTCTTGGAAGAACTTGTCTGGAAATAGACCCTGCATTGCTCTTGAAGAACCCATGGTCCGAACCAACCACCACAACAATACCAACCCAACTCAACTCAACTCATCGCAACCACTTCAACTCAACCCACTTCACTAACAAATGAATTCCGGTGAGTTGCACTGGTGTTCAAGTCTTTGAGTTTAATCCTCTCTCAAAATGTCAGAATTAGCAAAGCCCAGGTCGCATGGGGATTTTCTTGGAGATCATCAAGTAGCATTGCATCATTTCATCCTAAAAAGTGCATGAATCTGGATGTGCACTCTGGATATCAGGGATAATCTACGAACCTACCATCCCCATTGAAATTGGCCAGTTTCCAAAGAATGTATTTGGCCACTTGACAAGATGGGGAGCGCTGACCCCATCATCAACCCATCACCATCCATAGACAACCCTTTACCAACCGTTGACCAACCCGTGACTCACCTCCCTTGGGGGTGGAGTGCTCCCTGTGCCTCGTTCCATTGTCGGAGGGCGTCGGTGACTTTCCTGCACACCCCACGCACGTCCCGATTCTCCCAAAATTGGTGCGACATCCAGCATGTCTGACTGGACCAATATTGACCGAATTTTCACCCTAGAAATCATCATCTATCATGCTTAACGATGAAATAACCATCAATTAACCACCTAAGCATGAATTTAGCCATTAACAAACTGTCAGCGAACCGTGAATTAATCATCAATTCACTTTTGAGTCCATCAATCCACCATGAATTCACCATTTCACCATGAGCTACCACCTCCCTGGATCCAGGTCAGCCCTTCCCCAGTCCGCTCCTTTGCCACTGCCAGCATCTTCCTTCGTTGGTCGTGGGCCTCAGAAAACGGCTGACAGTTGCAGCGGTGATGGTGAAATGGTTAGTTGGTGGTTAGTTGATGGTTAGTTGATGCTTACTTTGAAGCTTAGTTGATAGTCAAATGACGATTTGTTAACGGTTAGTTAGTGATTAGCTGATCATTATCAATGATGGTTTAAAACGATGGCTATTGGTGGTTAATGATGGTTAAGGATGACTATTTGGTGGCTAATTGTGGCAAAAATGATGGATGACAATGGCTACAAAATCATCAATGATCATGAGTTGTTGTTTCTCTAGCGCTTGATGCTGATGAATTGATGCTTCGTTGATGCTGTGGCTAATGCGAGCTCCAGAGAGCTGAACCACGCCAACATTTAAGCAGGTAAATCAATGCCTGTTTAAGTATGTGATAATACTGGTGGCAGTTGTTTAATGAATATGGATCTCCCCAGTGTTGTTTTCGGACCAAGAAAAACATCAAATACAATTATGAGAAAAAAACAACAATTGTCGCTACAGTAACTATTGATGAGAAATTATGATGGTTTATGCTGCGTAGTCATCGCAATGGTACTGAACCAATGCTACTACATCAACAAGTTGGCCAACCATAACTCCAATGATAACCAACAAGTGGTGCGCCAAATGATGCTCTCGGCGGACAGCACACACACACACACTGGTTGACAATGATGCTCAATCACAATGGTTTATGATGTTTTGATGATGGTCATGATGGTTATAGGGAAACAAAAAGAAGAACAGGGCAAGTTGTTACTCTAACAGTTGTGAATTGTTTCAGCAACTGCCAAAAGGGTACATGTAACTTAATTATCAATTTGGTTGGTTGAAAACTACCTGTTAATCATTACTACTGCTGGGTTGCCTGACCATTGTTTGGCAGTGGTTTGGAAATTCAAGGGTTCATGACCAGCAAAAACACCAAGCGCCAACCGAAATCGTTCTGGAACAGGCTGGAACAGGTCTCGAATCTTCATGGTCAATAAACTCAACGATGGAGTTAGGACAAAAATCCTCCACTTGTCTCCTGAAACAATCATCCAAACTGGCTGTCATGATGTTTTCCGTCTTTGATCTGTGGTGATATTCCACTACAAAGTTGCTTTCTGATGCTTGTACTGTTGCGGAACACTGGAGGACATTGATCAACTTCCAATTTGGGGCCATCTTCGGGGGCAAGAAACGTCAGAAAGAATCCTCGCATTCTTTTGTGAGGTGAGGTGACAACAATGGAAAAACGATCCTGGAACATGTGATGGCTAATTGAGTAGTGATTAATTACTGTAATGGTGGTCAATTGATGGTCAGGGATGGTTAATTCATTCACAGTTAATTAACATTAATTAACTGGCATGAACTAGCATTTGCTGCGGGTCAATTGTATATCCCATGAACATGACATGTGCCAAAGTCGCAACGGATCATCGTTGCCATATGCGTAAATCCATATTGCGCGATAACCTACTAGTCCAATAGAAGCCACCACGTGTCACATTACCAACACCCTCCATATGCCAGCGACCCATTTGGTTCATATCTTACATCGTCATCATCACCATCATCATCAAGTAGCTATCATCAAGTTGGTCTGCACCTTGCTTCAATGAATTATCACAATGATATGGTTGACACCATTTCTGTTGGCAAATCCGCCCCCCGGGTGGCAAACCCTCAAGTAGGTAGGCAGCCACAAGCTACTACAGGCAGGTACGGCGAGTCCTCATCTCCACCATGGCATGGTAAGAGCTGTTGGAACCACGGGTCCTGGGCTCCAGGCATTGGCCATCGGGCCTCGGAGCAGCCGTTGAATCCCTGTGGCTTCTGTTGGTGACACGTTTCCTTGCTATTGGTGTCTCTAGTTCCTGAAGAGAGATATTTGTTGCATGATGTTGCATATATAACCGATAACACTTGTATCTGCGGAAAATCTAACATATATCTACGATAACACTTGTATCTATCATAACACTTGTACATGCATGTCACTCCGTTCCACTAAATTCGACTATTTTCCACTAGGTTCCACTAGGTTCCACCGAGTTCCACTGGGTTGCACTCGGTTGCACCGTGGGTTCCATTGTGGGTTCCGCTGCTGGGCCGCGGCTCTGATGGGTGACATCAACGATTCTGACAAAAGTGAAACTGAGTTCCACCGTTGTCTGGACAGAACGGGATGGTGACTACAACCCTTGGGCAGAAAGAATAAGGGTTCGATCCCAGGAAAGAACCATATTCCACGGATGATTTTGCACAATAGCCATTGCATGGGCACCCCCTGGGCACCATGCGGCACCCAGCTCCATCACCCATTGGCTGCTGCCCAGGCACTGCAGGTGGCACACGGCGATCTGCGGCCTACTCAATTCAAATGTGGATGGTTTTCATTCAACCATGGCTGACCATGATTTAACCACTACCAGCGATATTTAATCATGTTCAACCGCTTAGCCATCATCCACACGGACTAAACCATCGTTAACTATAACCATTGAAAGCGGTTTCACAACTATGAAGCATTACAAGCCATTGATTGCCCTTCATTGAGCACTTGTTGACAACTCTTAATCACGATCAAGCATTTGTGAGCATCTTTGACCATCATGGGCCATTGCAGCACTATTCATCAGGCGATGGGCAATTGTTGACCATTGGTTTGTTGCCTTGTACACGTTCACTGATTCTGAGGGAAATGAAGCAGGATGATTAATATCTTCAGATGGCGAAGCGAAACCACGTACTCCATCGTAGTCCCCTTTTAACATCCCAAAATGAAGAGAATAGGAACATGTTAGGAGAACATATATGAACCTTTGCAAAGGGATGTTACTCCAGATATTTCTGTATGTGGTCATGACATGTCATGACACCATCAGCATCCGCCTCGATCTGCTGGCCCTCATTCTGCATCACTTTGGGCACATGCACAACTTCCTCCTGGTCAAGGCATTCGGCTCCAAAGTTTAAAAGGGAACCATTTGAAGCGTGGACTGTGGACCAACTGCATCGTAGATTTTCAGTGCAAGATACTGCAAGAACAGGCCAGGGAACTTGGCACCTTTGCCAAAGTGTGGCTATTCAGGGCTATCCATTATGCATCTTGAAATATATACAGCTGTGGAATCTAATGTCTCACTGAGAAAACCCCATGCTCCTGGGTCATTGGCACCTCGACCACCTGCTCAAGCACATGCACCACGTCGTGTTCCTGCACGGGTTGCAACAGCTGCAGCATGGGCTCTGCGACTTTACTTTAGGTAAGGTCGTCCAAAGAAGGCAGCAGAATCAAAATGAATCAAAGACGTCTTGACACTGTCCTGAGTCATCTCCTCCTCGGTTTGTGGAACTGGCACCTCAACCAACTGCTCCACTTGCCTGTGCTGCATGTGCTGCTGCACAATCACCTGTCATGAGTATCGAGCGGCTCAGAGATCCGCGAGGAATGGAAAGTACGCTGGTTTCAAAAACGGAGAGCATCGATGGAACTAACAAGCTTCAAGAAGACATTCTCCAAGCAATATATATACTATTTATATATATATATAACATGATATGATGTATAGATATGTAGATATATACATATCATCAAATTGTATATATATGTACATAGATCATCATATATCAACAGGATAGGTGCTTACAAGTCTTGCCTTGGGGACGTGCACCACCTGCCCTTGCGTTGTCACCGGGTTCTCAATGGTCTGCTCCACGTGCTGATGGCGATGACCTGAGGAAAGGACTTTGACAGGAAGTTCACACAAGCGAAAGAACGCATTAGACAAAAACAAGAATGCATTAATAGTTATGATGCAGAATATTGATAAAGATAAAACAAAAAACATGCATTCTTATGATATTGATGGTAATTGTGAATGCAAAATATATTGAGTAATATGGGTGTTAATCATCAGGATATGCAAACAGAAGCAGAAGTTGAGACTTGGAGAAGTAGATCACTTGGAGAGTTCACTGAGGCCGTAACGATTCTGCGTTTGGGTCACTGGAATGTGCACCACCTCTTCCACCATCTGTCGAACTGGAACGTCAACCTGAGCAGCACCGTGTCCTCCAGCAAGGTCCCGTGCCATTTTGGTCGTTCAGTGCATTCAGCTTCAAAGTTGAGGACTGCCACGTCATAAGCCCGACTCTCCCACATGGCCACATGATGGCCGGAAGATCGCCAGTTAACAAGGGTGCAGCTGCTGGATTTCCAGCAGGCTAGTTTTAGACAGGGAACATCGAAACACGCATCTGCGAACATCCAACAATCATTCACCACTGTTTCCATTTTAACGAGACAAAATAATACAAAAGACACATTCGAATGCTGAGCTAACGCTCAGAATCGCTGGTGTTGGCCAAGCTGCAACAGCCGCAGCGCCTTGGGAGGGACAAAGGATTGGTGGAAGGATTGCTGGAGGTGCACTAACTCCTGGAGTGCTCCATGCAATGGTTGATTAAACCACCCATTTAGGTGATCCATGGTGATCCATGACAATGGTTGGGTATTATCACCAAACATGCGAAGGATGTCCCGGGAGATCTGAGTCACCCAACCCAATGTCTCGCTGCGGCTGCGGGCAGCCTGGCGACAACGCCCCAGCCGCCCCAGTGGATCTATATGATTCTAGACAGGTTGTCGGTACGTATGTATATAATTGTATGTACATTTTACTTTTATATATATATAGAGAGAGAGATATGTAAAGTTAAAGGGGGGATGGTCATGGACGGTCCACTTCATTGTAGTTTACGGGAGATGAATATACAAAATGATACGAAGGATACCCGAAACCCAAAGATGTTCCTATTGAAAGTGGGAAACATCTTGAAGCTCTTGGTCTGTGACTTCATCAGCTTTCAAGTGTGCCAGGAATTTGATTCTACCAATTGCTTGAAACAAACCATCCACAAACACAAACACATCCATGCACCATGCCATGCACCATGCCACGCACCATGCCACGCACCATGCCATGCACCATGCAATGCACACTGCCATGCACACTGCCATGCACCATGCCATGCACCATGCCATGCATGGTGCACCATGCCATGTACACAAGTGTGGCCTCAGCCAGTTCCTGTTGGAGTTTGTCGCAAGACCGGCAGCCGCCAAAGGTTTCCATCTTTCTATTTATTGTTGAAACATGTTGAAATTGGGAACCTTGCCAATGGATGCCTATTGCATTAAAACCTGAGCACGACTTGAATCAATTCGAATTAGCAGACACATGTGGAACACTCACCACTCCAATAGTCCACTGCAAGTGAAACAAGCCTCCAAAAAGAATCCAAAAAACGTGTTTCAAGCGAGGTACAGACCGTCCAACTCCCTGCATTTGTTCCGTTGGCCACCGGAGGTTCTTGAGTTCATCTGTTTCTTTTTGCGCTTCACCCAGTTCCAGCATTTAGTTTGGCAGAAGTTGCAAAATATCAGCAAGCCCATGCAAGACCCTTGTCCTTGAGAATGGCCCAAATTCTAATGAACAAATGCCGTAGAATCTAGATGAATCTGTGGTGTAGAGATGCACGTGTTGAATTACATGCTGGCGCTACCCCATTCCTTTCATCTTCCCAATCAAACCCCCTTGGAATGTGTGCTAACAACCAATGACTAAATTGCGGTCAATTGATGGCAAATGATGCTGACAATCAACGTGATCGACCTTCATGGTGAGAATGACGTTTTTTAATGCCTGCCAGGAATTGACAAACACTTTCTTTAGAAAACCAGGAGCAAATGGAAAAAAAAACGAAAAACACAAGCAAAAAAGAACAGGGTCTAAATTGCGATGCCGAATAAACCCACATGCTTTGCAATCTCAATAAACAGCCACACATAAATCTCTCATATACACAGTCACATCTGTGGTCGAACAATTCTTGATTGTTCAGGTTGGAAATCATTCCATATCCCGCCAATTTTCTGGACGAACATCCACGAGTTAGTACTGGCAACAGTCTTCCAATTTCGATTCCAGCATTTCTTGTGCCAAGATCAATGGCCATCATCCACACAACTAAGATCCTAGGCAGTGCCCTGGTCCACGAACCTGCTCCTTACTCAATCGGGTCAGTTCTTCAACGGAGCTCGTTAACTGGTGGATAGCCTGATGCGGGGCGCTGCTGAAGGCATGTCATAGGAACAGAACTGTGAACCAGTCTGCGACCATGATTAAACACTAGTAATCATGACTGCTAGCCATGACTATAGCTCATTAGTGGTGCGTGACGCGATCATCGGCTCTGATGGTGGAGAATCCTCCTGGCAAATTATAGTTGCCAATATTAGCATCTGATACTTTTGTAACAATGCTTAAGAAATCTTAAGAAAGGTATATAATGGCAAAGGCAAAGATTAGAGAATGGTTAAGGATCATGGTTCACAAGGGTTAACACTGCCCGTTTTTTGCCTGCTCGGCTTGAAAGAGGCGCTTCTCGAGGTTCTGCTTGTCCTGTGGCAAGGCACCGGCTGACTGCTGAGCCAATCAACACAAATGTTTTTTGGCATATCTGCGTACTCAGACACGCAGAACCGCACAGCACAAAGCGACAACCCTCATCAACAAGCACCAGGAACCGTCATGAAGCATCAATCAGCCATTGAAAATTTGACCATAAATCAATCAACCATCAAACGCCCATCATCAAGCATGATGATTCACCACATGATTTGCCACCATTAGCCGCTGTTAACCATAATTAATGACATCCTCACATGTCCGTGCCGCTCCTGAAGCATCTTGTCTTTCAAGAGCTTATGTTCCTCGGCCAACTTCGCTTCTCGCTGGGCCATTTCGTCATTCAGCTCCTCCTTAGATCGAACTCCCAAGGCATCTCCCCTTGGCAGATTCGCACCACTCATCAGACTTCAAAATCTGACTGCATCAGACTTCGAAAATCAAAAAAATCCCCCACCCCAGTTCTCGGCCTTAGCTCAGCTGAACTCTTGCAGATGGCGATGGAAAAAATGGACAAAAACTTCAGCCAAGGCGATCAAATCAAGTGTCCCTGGCTTTGCGAATCTCCTCATCCACATCCACTCCAGTCACTGTATTCTTCTTGGACAACTCTGCCATGGCATACTGCCAATCGATGACCAATGGGGCCCCAGTTTTCTCGTCGAAGCCATCAGTGGCAGCTGGATCCACGAACCTGGGGCTGTTGGATGCTGTTGGCGTTGAAGCCAAGGAGCACATCACCAGGTTCGTGCGACAACGGTAGCAGGAAATGTTTAATCACAGTTATCATGATCCATATGAGCATCTAGAAACCATGTACTTCCTGGCAAGTCATTGAATCACAAGCTATTTAGGGTCAACACTGATTGTTTTTGAAGCCAGAACCGCCTGAATCAGTGAATCATAAACCACCAGCAACCAGTGAATCACAATTGAGTCACTGAATCAAGGGATCAAATGTCATGTTTAAAGTTTGTCGTTTCGAACCTCAGCAACCAGCACTGAACCCCCCACCTCAAGACCGTGTAATGGCCCAAGATGACCCGCGCCCCGTGCTCCAACTTCACCTTCTCGGTACCCTTCAAAGCGTTACCGTTCACCCACAGCACCGCACCCTCCGCAGCCGCTTGGATGCTGACGCCGGAGTCGGAGGATTCCAGGATGGCGTGGACGGCTTTGATGCTCTCACCGTCCAACTTGATGCACACCTGGAGATGAAGAGATGAAGTGGTTTCTATAGGGGATTCACTTGTGGTTGATGACACGCTATACAGGATTAACTTCTGGTTAATAAATGTTAATTAATAGTAGGGGATCATGACCAATAATAAGATCTACATGGTGGTGACTTTCAAGTCTGTTTGGGGTACGCCCAGTCATCATCCAAGATTCTGATCATTTGTGGTAGTGAACCATCGCTTTTGGGGGGTCCCCTATTGTGAGAACACCCAGATGGAGAGATGGAGATGCAGAGGTTTTTATCCAAAGCAGTGGCTGCTGAAGGTTGTTGGGGACCAACGAAATTTAGACAAAACCGCAGAGTTCAGGGCTGGGAAAGGCGGCACTCCGATGAAGTTTGGGGGGGCGGGAGTGTATGATGTACCGACTGTGCAAGAAAGAACTCCGATGATTCCAACCGCCACCTCCTCATCATCGTCTTCATATTTCTTGATCTTGGTGGAGCCAGGTGGAATCACGTAGATCAAGCTATCGTCATGGGCATCTTCGCAGAGGTTCACGAAGTGGCAAACGGAGGCCTCATTTCCACCAAAGCCAGTGCCTTGGGTGATCATGGTCATCATATCCTGGCGGCCGCGGCTGGTGAGGATAATGATTGATAATGGCAGATCCATATCAATAAACCACCACATTTGGGAAAAAATATCAGTTCCTTAGGGTAAACTGGGGGTAGTTGTAGATCACTTAAATCTAAAACCCAAACCGCCATACACCGCCTAAACTTCAATGAGGGCTGATGCCAACACAACTCAACTCTCAGTCTCCCTCCACCTCTTTGGCCTGAAATTTCCGAAAACACCCCAACCAAAGAAAGCAAAGACTTGGATATTGTCGCACCACTGATTACGATGTCATGTTTCGCTCACTGTGCATTGTTTGAGGCTTTTTTCGCACAGCTCCAGCACACCTTGTCTTCTTCAGCTTCTGCCAACAAGTCTGCCTCGTGCGCTACTTGGGCATGGGCATGATCCCCAGCCAAGGCTACCTCACCGAATCGTCGTGATTTGTGTTGACCTGAAGCCTCCAGAAATTTAACCACACCCTAAACTCTGCGCCTGTCTAGAAAAGGAAGCTAGATCGATATACCTTGTGAGATTGTGAGACCTCCACTTAAAGCAGCCTTCGCGGTAAACATGCTACGCTCCGAGACGCCATCCAACCCCCTGCAAGAACTTAGTGTACCTGAACAAAAACGTTTCCAAACCAAGTGCACGCTGATTGCTTCCAGCATGCTCATTGTTCACAGTTGAAGTGGGTGCACAAATACAGTGGCCACAACAAACAAATCGTCAAACATGCAAGGAAGCAGGAAGCATGAGCTTGCCTCGTTTGAGCGTGTTTTCCTCATCAACTAGAAATTGGCCATCCTTCCCCTCCACCGCTTCGGTCTAGACCTGCTTAAAACATCCTAAAACATCCCTACCAAAACCGACGAAGACTTTGAAATTGTCGCATCACTTCTTGCGATGTCGTGTGTCACTCACGATCCATTGATTCGGGCTTGATGAGGGGTGATGCCAACTCTAAAGAATTGCACTGAAGTCACTTAAATCCAAAACCCAAACCGCCATACACCGCCTAAACTTCAATGAGGGCTGATGCCAACACCACTCAACTCTCAGTCTCCCTCCACCTCTTTGGCCTGAAATTGCCAAAAACACCCCAACCAAAGAAAGCAAAGACTTGGATACTGTCGCACGAACATTGCCCCTGCATGCCCCTGCATTGCGTACATACATCACATCACATCACATCACATCGCATCACAACACATCACATCTCATCACATCACATCACATCACATCACAACATACACATGTCGTATCCACGTATATACATACAGCTAAGTGCCTCCGGCCGGAGATCGTACATTCAAAAATATGGCATCGGCATACCTCTCTGTCCATGGACGCAGGAGTAGCCCACAGGTTTGTCTGATTTTTACATGTACTTGCGGTGGGGTTACATAGCATTACCCCAGGAGAAGTCCCATCACCCGCGTGGCACGCTCGTTTAGAAAGAAGCCCCATCACCCGGATAGATGTCCCATCACCCCCAAGCAAATCTTGATGGCACAGCGTGTTCCAGCAAACGCCTTCTTGTTCAAAGGTTTGACTAAAAATGGCGCTAGTATCGCGATTAGTGTGCGTGTGTGGCATCTGCCTTGTGGCAATTTGATTGAAACCTTGTCAACTCAAGCCAACCAATATGATGGAATTGTATGATTTGGGCCAAGGCACCTGGAGCTGCGAGTGCAAAAGCCATATCTCCTGTGTGTCCTGGCACAAAGGCTTAACAAAGAACGAAAAATGTTGAAATCCCGCAAGGTCTTATTGGGACTCAGGATTCCATCGTATTTCAGAATCTCTACCAACAATAAGGCATGGGGAAGGACAAAGACTTGGTATTCCTTCCAAATCCTCACCATGGTGACATCGGGTTTAGAGTTTAGAAACCATGCTTGGTTTCGTTCAAATTGTTTCTCTCAGCTTCAGACCAGCTTCAAGGCCTTTTGCAACAAGGATCTCACCTCAGCTGCTCATCCACATCAACCACCCTTCAGAAGGGGCCGAGCAGGGTTCAAAAGGTACGGTTTCTGAGCACCAAACAAGGAAAAGCTTATGCGGGAGCTTGCGCTACGCTTCCGCCCGGATGGTTTTTGCTTAAGCGGGCATCAACCCCTTACGCGCAGCTTACGCGCAGTCTTTCTTGCAGCCCGCCACAGCAGCAGGTGACGCGGAGCGTCTGTTGGGTGCAGGAATGGAAGCACTAGTTTGCAATCAGGGACTGTCACGTTTTCCAGAATGTCAAATGATCTTTCTTTTGGCGGCGTGGGTACCCACTGGCAAAATCAACTTTGGCTTACGCGCGGCTTACGCGGAGCTTATGCGGTTTCAGGACGGGACATTCCGAAACCAAGAACTCCTACCTGTTCTTCCTTATGACGCGTCATCACTCTTTGGCTAAAGTCGTATAGACTTGCTCACGCATTGACGATTGAAATTATGAAGTGATTTCCGTTCTTCTTGCTTTGCAATGACATACTTGATTCAAAACCAGCCAAGCAACCTCGAAATCGAGGTCCATCAAATCCATGGCCGCCAAGACAGTATCACCGAAAGTTGTGGAACTTGGACCAAGGTCTTTTCACACAGCTTGCACAAGAACCTAAATACTATAGCAACAGCCCCGGCTGCGGACCCTGGACCACAGAGCAGCACCAGCGCCAGGGTTGCGTTGATCCGACCAACACAGCACCCACTCTCCCCCTCTTGAAGATACTGAAGGATACCCCGAAAGGTCCAAGGGAATTTTCAAGGACTCCCGCAAGTGCCCGTTCCGAACTCCTCGCAATTTTTCCCTTGCACACGCGGCTCAGAGAAATGAAGTCAGAGAGCAAGCAGGCTCCAGTACTGATACTTGGATCTTGTGGACATAGATTCACCTAGATGTCTTCTAAATCTTTCTTTGGATTTGGCTTGCAAATATCTTCCCTCTTCCGAGTCCTGCTCCTCTTGCAATGTCGGGATTCCTGCATGCCAAGTAAATGCGACAGCCTTGGCGCATGCAGAATCGTGACGAGGCCCCGAATTTTGCCAGCTAGTCCTTCACGCTGACATAGTCATCATGCTCAGCAGCTCCAACGATTCCGAATCAATGTTAAACCATTTGCGACCGCATTGCTTCTCAACAGATTCGAGTCTCTGTGCAAATGAGTGATTAAATGCATTTCAATTCAATTGAATTCACATACACTTTGGTCACTTCTTGAAACAATGCTGGAGTCACTTCTGGCGTCACGCATTCCAATTAAGTTCAACTTGGCTGCTCCGCTCCCGCAATCATGAGATGCTTGATTAAAATCAACATTCCATTATAGCCTCAACCCATATGGAGGTTTCTTGAAATGATGGTACTCAAAGTATCCAATCTTAATCAGTTCAAGTATCAAACCATCCCATATTTCATATTTGGGTTCCCAAATCCAGGAAACTACCATAATCGCCATATGACGCACAGGGTGGCCGAAAAAGCTATCCTGGGTGCGGAGTGCTGTACTCCAATGATTCAAATTCAAAACTCCGGCACTTGCAGAATGCAGAGGCCGAATTCAGGCATTACCACGTGAGACTTCCCAAATGGCGGCAAACACTGCGAATGATCTTTGCAGATCGATGGTGCAGAGGCCTCACAAGTGGGCGCTCAATCAATCCTCGACCAAGAAACATTTGCTGAATTCGCAATTGCCATCTCTTCTCACCATGAAATGACGCTTAACAGTAAGGGTTACCACATTGACATGTCGCCAGAATGGTTAGGAAGTGGAGTTAACTTAGAGACTTAGAGTCAACTCTGTTTTAGTTTCACGACAAGTAGGCTTTAGTCTACAACCGGCCGGTTGTGCAAATGTAGGCAATCAGCCGGTAATGCTGCTAGGGTCAAAAACCACCAGGCTTAACCACCAACCATTAGACTTACATTGCGCATGCGCATTCACTAATGAAATGGTCTACAGTAACCACGGGACAAGCGGTATCACTATGTATTGTTGACCTACTAATGAGTCACTATGTATTGCATCATGGTTGTAGTAAAGTGTTGACTGATGTACAAGTCGTCTGTATAACTATTTGCGACCCAAGCAGGCTCGTAGCCGTGGTATCACAACTTGACAACGATGGGTTATACCAATATTTGAGCTAGTAAAATCTCAAACATCCAGCTGTGTGTGGCCACGATGGTTTCACGACCAACATCGAAAAACAAAGGGCATAAGCGGCATAAATCGTCTATTTCTTGCTATGATGATGAGGTTTTCCTGCGCCAACGCAAATAACGACTTCAAACTTGCAGAATTTCTGCAGTTGACTGACTTGCACTTCATTTAACCTCACGCCCGTGGAAACCATGTAACGTTTGTCAATCGTCCACGTCCAAAGGGTAAGTCCGTCAAAAAAATATCACAACCAAAATAATTCTCCCTGGTACTCAAGCAGAAAGTTAACAAGTACAATCAAAAAATGCGCCGAGCTGAGACAGGCCCTGTTTGTAACGCTTTTTCCAACGATTTTTCCAACGATTTGAAGCTGGAACCTTGCATGTTGCAACACTTTGGGACTTGAACCTTGCAGTTTGCATGGTGTTGCAGCGTTGTGGAGCGGCAACAACTCATAACCATAACCACGATCAAAATGATAGTGATGATCATGCTGATAATCATGGTGATGCGGATGAGGAGGAAGGAGGATGATGATGATGATGATGATAATGACGACGACGACGATGATGATGATGATGATGATGATGATGATGATGATGATGATGATGATGATGATGATGATGACAGTGACGATGACGATGACGATGACGATGCCGATGGCGATGGCGATGGCGATGATGATGATGATGATGATGATGATGATGATGATGATGATGATGATGATGACAGTGACGATGACGATGACGATGACGATGGCGATGGCGATGGCGATGATGATGATGATGATGATGATGATGATGATGATCATGATGATGATGATGATGATGATGATGATGATGATGATGATGATGATGATGATGCTGATGGTGATGATGATGCTGATGCTGATGCTGATGCTGATGGTGATGATGATGATGATGATGATGATGATGATGATGATGGTGATGCTGATGATGATGATGATGATGATAATGATGGCAATGACGATGACGATGACGATGACGATGGCGATGGCGATGGCGATGATGATGATGATGATGATGATGATGATGATGATGATGATGATGATGATGATGATGATGATGATGATGATGATGATGATGATGATGATGATGATGATGGTGGTGGTAATGGTGGTGGGGGTGGTGATGATGATGAAATTGATGATGCTGATGAAGCTGCTTCATTGATTGATGATGATAGTCGGTGGGGTTTGGGTGGGGCGCAGCGCGTAGAATCTTGACCAACATGTCCAATCACTGTTGCTTCTACTTGACAAACGACGTTGGGGACAGGTTGATATCCACTACTGTACTATGGTCGCATAGGAAACATACAACTTCGCCCTGTTCCATGGTAGGTGAACATAGGTGAACAGCTCTCGCAACTCGCAAGCGCCTCTCATCAATGTCGGCTGGCCTCAGTTTTTGAGTCATCCTGTGCTGCTCCAAATCAAAACAGGATCATTCCCGAGGTTCCGCATCAAGAGTCTCAGGTCCAGTTGAAACACTTCACCAAACTGCCGAAACAAGACTCGCCCCCTATAGTGCAATGGCTGCCACTAGCAATGTGCTGACTCTGAGCTCATCAGCCCCAAGTGTTACAGGTTTTAGCTAGCAATCATCAGATCATGATCATCCAGCAGAATCAGATCAGCCTGCCAGGTGGACCTGCCTCGCCGCAGCCACCGCTGGACCCTTTGCCACCACCTGGGCGCAGTCACGGCAAGTTGAGAGGTCAACGCTGACACCAGCCTGACTGTTGAAACGCTGAAAATCAAACAAACACCAGGTGCTGAGGAACTAAAGAACAAATTGGTGATTGGAAATGACGCGCTTAATTCAGAAACTGAGGGCCGGGCCCATGCTGCTTATGCAGGGATTGCCCATTTGGTCCATTCCTTGCATGCCCTGCATACCTTGCATGCCTTGCATGCCCCAACCCATGTCGTTGCCCATGCAACCGCAGCCATATCCACATCCACAGCCGCCACAACAGCCACAGCCTCCACATCCTTGACATCCTTGGCAGCCTTGGCAGCCTTGGCATCCC
>VSDK01005904.1:341564-361250 GCA_009767595.1 Symbiodinium kawagutii
CGTCGCAGCCACAACCGCCACAGCCACAACCACATCCACCACAGCAGTTTGCTCCATCACAGCCACAACCGCAGCCACCACAACCTTGGCAGCCGCCACAACCGCAGCCGCAACCGCCACATCCTTGGCATCCGCAGCCACCACAGCCTTGACAGCCGTTGCAGCATCCTCCAAACTGGCCACAACCACCACATCCTTGACAGTTGCAACCACAGCATCCTCCGCACTGACCACAACCACATCCTCCACATCCTCCGCAACCGTAACCGCCGCACTGGCCGCAACCATTGCAGCAGCCACCGCAGTTTTGTCCATAGCCTCCGCAGCCACATCCTCCACAGCCGCAGCCGTCAGCTTGGACATGTCCCTGTCAGGAGATGGAGATGTGAAAGATGCAAGATCGACAATATGGAGATGTGAAAGATGCCACCGTGGTTATTTAAGGATGTCACAATCCAAGTCAAATCGAATCATTCCACGAATTGGAAGAACGTTCCCATTGCTGTCCCAACTTCGAGCTTTCACAATCCAGTAACCACAATATACCACTTTCACTTCTTGAGGTGTGGCAACTGAGACAAGAAAAATCACATCAACCATCCCCGACCCTTTTCATGATTCGTGGGGAGACTCGACCTTGCCTGTTGGGCCATCATGGGTGCTGCCACCACCATGCACTTAGTCGCTTCGTAGCTGGACTTGGCCTCGAGGCGACCAAAGATGCTTAGAGCTTACAAATTGCGAGAATCATCAGTTCCAACTTGTTCCAACTGGTCAGCATTTGACTTTGCCCGTCAAAAGTACCCTTTGGAAAATGGTGGGTGTTCAAACTCGTAGTTACTCATGATGGTTACTCGTGGGCTGAGAATGCACGATGATCAGTTGATTCATGCGGAAAGTTTCTCAACGCTTCATGATTGATTCCCTACCGCACAGCAATGGTTGATTATGGA
Source organism: Symbiodinium kawagutii (assembly GCA_009767595.1). NCBI lineage: Eukaryota > Dinophyceae > Suessiales > Symbiodiniaceae > Symbiodinium > Symbiodinium kawagutii. The sequence continues at coordinate 342,518 of VSDK01005904.1, forward strand.
TTATGAATGCTGTACAAAGGATGGTTACTCATGGATACTATTGGTTGATGACTAATGGATCTTACTTGTGGTTAATAACTGTTTGAATGCTGATGGGTTGTAGTAACCTAATGGCTATTACTAGTGCTCCATGACTGATGGTGATTGCAAATGGTCAATAAGCACTAGTAATAACCATTTGTTGCGGGTTTTCATCCACTGGTGGTTAGTCACTATGACTGGTGGTTAATGACTAATGATTCATACCCCATGGTTAACAACCTGTGAATTCCACGATTCATCATCCATCATCCATCATCATCCCACACCCTGCGAGCCTCAGAAAGATCTGCCTCCAGCTGCACTGTACAACCCGTACAAATCTGCTGCTGTTCCAGCACCTGGCAGTGGACCCACGATGTGTAACTCGAGTTCCAACAGATATATATATATATATATACATATATATATATATATATATTCATGCAATACCAGGGAGTAATATATAATGATCATCTTCCAAAGTTATATCTCTAGCAGATATGACAGATATCTTCCAAAGCCGATGCAATACCAGCGATTCTGTTTGCCAGGGCGCCATCCGCCGGACGATGATGTCCAGGGCGCCGTCCTAACGCAGTTCAGCATCTGACACCCAATGGCTGGCCTTCTGATGGCTGCCCACAAAGTACCGTATAGCAGTCATGGTTAAACCAATGGTTTAACTGGTATAACTGGTTCAAACATGAGGGATATTCGTGTAGATACCACAGGGTGGATATCTAGGAAATGACGGCTTGATGTTTTTGTATATGACTCGAGGCCACATATATTCTTCGTGATTGCCAATTAAACAATCAACGGCTTTGCTGCTCAAGATTACCAAGGCCATGGATTGGTTGGTTGATTTTGCATCGCAAAAGCCGCAGCCGAGGGCAGAATCCAGCAGACAAAACTATCTGCTTGTCAGAACGCATTGAAACTTCCCTGCCACACCTTTATGTATTTTGATTTGATTCGTCGGAAAATATATAGAAGGGAAGAGGAAAGGAAGTAAACAAATAAGCAGGGTTCAAATCGAATTCTGATCATGTGATGATGATGGTCAAATTCTTCACCAATGGTGAATACCAATACCGGTTGTTAAAAACGGTTGAACGCAACACAGGTAGCGCCACTGCATCAACGAAACGTCAAGTTGTTGGTCACCCCTGGCAGTCGATTGTTGGTCGATGGTCAACCTCCATCTGACTACCTGCGTCATACGCTACATTGCCGCTACATCCACTGACCAATGGTTGTAACAACCAAAATTTTTGTTTGGGGGGCCTCCAACGCTAAATAAATTGATGGTTGTTATAACTACTGTTCAATGGATGTAGCGGGGGGCCTCACCCATTGACGTAGCTCTCATCTTCGAGTTGAAGGCCCCCCAAATCAATTTCAGCATGAAAAACGTCAGCAAGACCTTTGACAAAAGGTATCCATCAATCAATTTTATCAATACATTCTGACTGATGTTTCATATTTTTCATTTTTCAATACATTCAACACATTTTTCATATCAAACGTCATCTACCCGCACCCTTTGCTGGGGGCGCAACCAGCCAGCGGAGTTGGTGGATACACGGTAGGTTCCTGCACACAGGAGGGTGTGAAGGTGGAGCAGTGATCAATAACCTGCACAGATGGTCAACCATTTGACCAAAATTGACCATACAATCATTGAGGAAGTCAGGTATCACCAGAATATGATCATTCAGAGGGTTCAAGGCTGGCCGTTGAGAAATATGATGGCTAAAGGCCACTAAAGGCAAACTACGGAGACGGTTAAAGAATCTGGCCATTGAATGCCCTTGAAATAGTTGGTGACTGTTGGCTATTGCCCGCTGCTGATGTTTCATTCGGACTACCAAATTGCGAGGGCCAACCGATGCGAATTTCTGCAAATATTTACTGGATGTCATGACGCAAGCGCTTTGCAGAGAAAAAAGTGTAAAGAAATGGTCGCAAAACAACGACATCAACCAGCACTAGTTGCAAAAACAAATCCACAACAACCAGGCAACCGCTTGGCAACATCAACCACCAGCCCTGCCCACTAGGGCTGAACCCTGACACCTCCTCGGCCTGCTCGCGCTCGCGCGCCACAGCCTGCATCCCAGGCGCAAAGCACACCGATATCTCCCGTAACGCATCGGATATTTACATGCATACCTGAGGGTACATGTGTGTGTGTGTGCGCGTAGGTAGGTAGGTAGGTAGGTAGGTAGGAAGGAAGGTAGGTAGGTAGGTAGGTAGGTACGTAGGCAGGCAGACAGGCAGGGAGGTAGGTAGGTAGGTATGTGTCGGTATGAGTGTATATGTATGTAGGCGTGTAGTCATGCAGGCGCGTACAGTGCGTATGCAGTATGGATATAAACCTATATACATGCAAACAAATTTAGTTACATACACATCAAAACACACTATGTATGTTTTGGGTGAAGTGTCATGAGCCACGACGCCCTGAAATTCCCTGGGATCCCACGCCTCAAGGGCCGTTGCAAGCTGAGCACGCTGAGAGCCTGAAAAAGGAGAGCTGTGTGTATTGGCCCGGTTGTCCCTGCCAAGCCTTCACATGAGACGTGGTATTTTTGGATGTTTAAAAAGGGACACCAATGAGAAATGTCTACGCAGTGCCTACGCGATGTAGTTTTACTAGAGGTTTTGCCTACGCGGATGGTTGGTGTGAAAAGGTTGCATACGCTTTGCCTACGCGAGACCAATCAAAGGTCCTTTTTGAAATGCATACGCAGAATGCCTATGCAAGCCTACGCATCTCCTTCTCACCAATGAGAACTGCCTACACGATCAATATTCCCTTTTTATATGAATTTGAGGCTGTCAAAAAAAACCGTAGCTCACATGGCTGGGGCTCCCAGCGGCTCAGGTGCTTGGCTTCGGCCAGGACTTCGTCCATGGCGTCGAGGCTCGACGGGCGGTGTGTATGAAGGGCAGGGACGTAATCAGCACGAGCTGATGACTCGCGCTTACTAGGAATTCCTCGTTGAAGATCAATGATCTATCCCCATCACGATGCATTTTAAAAAGGTTACCCAACCATTTCAGGCAAGATCATAAAATCGTTGAGCGCATCAGTTTAGCTCGCGTGCAGCCCAGAACATCTAAGGGCATCACAGACCTGTTACTGCCTCAAACTTCCTTGCGTTAGACACACACAAAGTCCCTCTAAGAAGTTAGCTTCGTGGTAATAGCTTTTCATCTAACCACATTAACCAAGTATCTGAACGAAGTGCTAAACCATCAGTCAAAGTGTCAATGAATCATCGAATCATAAGTACAACACGCACACATATCATATGTATGTACATATATCTATGTTTAATATGTATACATATGAATCATATGTATATATGTATTGAGTGAACAAGCTATTCCAACTGGCGTCCCACACCTCCAATACTGTTTGGACATTGAAGGTTGAGGCTGCGACAAGGTGCCAAAAAAAGATGAAAAGATATGAAAAGAATGCATATCCTCAAACATCTTAGGAATGAATATCAGTGAACCTAGAAACACCATGGCTTTGCTCCGCATTTTGGAACCCTTCCAGTGAAACTAGTTATGGACAAGACCGCACACATACTCTTTCAACGGCGCCAATTTTGGTCGGCACTGCGCTGTTGGCATTTGATCCGCCAAGATCATTTCCCCCAACCGAAGGATCCGCCCTTCATGTTGTACCCCTGGCGCGGAAGTGAAAGAATCAAAGCCAGTGGACGTGGTATCCAGCGGTCCAATAGCAAAAACAAACACACTTCTTTCACTTGGAAATGGGTCCAGATGTTTTGGCAAATCTTTCTGATTTCATGGGCATCTTTTCCTAGGAAGTTTGGGGGCAGGTATCCTTTGGTTGTCATTGGTGCTTGTCCATTTTTTCCATGGCAACCCTTTCGTACATAACCAAGGTCAAGTGTCAAAAACTATGGTAAACTTGCGATTTCGAAATGCGCCACGAAACTCCGGGAAAATTCCATTGCAACCCTTTGGCAGGAAATCATCCACAAATTAAGGTAAAAATGTGATTTGGCTGGTTTTAGGGTTTGTGGTTTTTGTGTGTTTAAGGTGTATGGATTTAGGATTCAAGCTTTTGGGGTTGCTATGTTAAATCCTGAGGGGTTATGGTTTTTGTGGCCTATGGTTTATGTTTTTAGGTCAACAATGGTTTTAAGGTTTATGGTTTTATGGTTTATGGCTTTAGAGTTTGGTTTAGGATTTATGGTTTGAGGGTTCTAGGGTTTTATGGTTTTAGGGTTTTGGGGTGTATGGTTGAAGGGTTGATGAGTTTATGGTTTCAAGGCTTATGGTTTATGCCTTTAGGTTCATGGTTTTAAGGTTAATGCTATTACAGTTTATGGCTTTAGGGTTGATGGTTTTAGATAGGTTTTAGGGTTTATGGTTTGAGGGATGGTGGTTTAATTCTTTAGGGTTTATCGTTTATGCTTCCAGGTTCAGGGTTTTTGGGTTCATGGTTTTGGGGTTTTAGAGCTTATGGTTTGAGGGTTGGTAGGTATTTTGGTTTTCAAGCTTTTGGTTTATGCTTTTAGGTCAATGGTTTTAGGCTCCTTGGTTTGACGGTTTATGCTTTTGGAATTTGGTTTTTGGGCTGTCTGGTTTGGGGTTTTAGGGTCTACGGTTTTAGAGTTTTATTGTTTTAGGGCTCATGGTTTGAGGGTTTTATTGTTTATGGTTTTAGGCTTTATTGTTTCCCTTTTAGGTTCTACGTGTTCTGATAATTTCATTCTTTGGGATGATTAGAGAGATTCACAATTAAACAAAACTGAGGAAAGCCAACTTAACATCGATGGAAACCACCAAACAATTGATAAACACGGTTAAAGACAAAAAGAATTGGGAAAGAGAAGAAGCCCAAAGCCAAAAAGCCAAAAACACAGTGTAGGCCATGATAGATAAAATATAATTAATGAGGAAAAAACACAAGCAAATGGACGAAAACTATGAAAAACCTCAGAATAGTATAGAATAGTGGTAACGAAATGAAAAAAGAATGCCAAAAGCCACAAGCAAAAAACCAGTAGCCAAAAGTCAGAAATCCAAAAGCGCCAAAGCCAGACTGGAAGCCACAATCCAAAAGCCAGACCGGGAAAAAAAGAATTGCAAAAAAACACAAACCTTTGGAAATGGCCACGCTATGAAACACTTTCTTTGAATATGTGATTGCCCTCCCTGCTGATGTCGCAAACTGCTTCTTCGGCTTGTGTGGTTCAACTGATGAGAACTGCAGTGCTCTCCCAGGTTTCCGGGCTGGGCCAGGGTGCCCCGGAAGACCCTTGCCTTGACCTTGGACAGCATATCGCTTCCAATGGTGACTTGTGTAGGGCCCCGGCGCCGTCCTGGTGTCTATGTTGGCTATTCCATGCTTCCCGAGGAGCCATCTTTGTTACAAACGTGAAGGTCCGTCAAATCCAAGCTGGACTGGTCCATCTTTGTTTCAAAGAATGAATCCCATGACCAGGACGACAACAAACTTGCTCTGGATCATCATGAGTGGACTGTCATTTTGGGTGCCAATGCTTTGACCGTGCACCGCTTGCCGGTGATATCCATGATCAGTAAGCTTCAACGCAACAGTGTAATTTGTTGTAAACTTGTCTGCTACTTTATCATCATTGGATGTATCTTTTGTAACCCCCATGTTGCGGTGTCAAATGCTCGGAACGCAGGTGGTTCTCGCGGCCTTCGCAACACCTTTTACTCTCTGAACAAACTTCTGGCCTGCCAGGCTGTAAAGCCCGCCTTAGTGCCGCGACAGAATGGGTTTTGTCCAAATCCTGCGGGCCAGTTATGAAATCCTTTCGATACCTCGCTGACAAACGTGAATCACATGAAACTGCAGTTATTGTCAGCTCGTGATACCTAGTGTATGTTTGTGCCCTCTATATTTACATTGATTTCACAATCTATGTCTATAGTCGGTGTGTTGATGCGTATTGAATTAATAGAGTATCAGTATAATAGTATATAACAGTATCATTCTGTGCTTGAGTTGAAAAATCAAAGACTACAAGCACAAGCCAAGTTTGTGTTCAAGTTTGCTCTAAACTCATTCATTTATTCATTTGTTCATTCATTCATTTCTTCACTCCTGCTACCCTCTGAGCAGGAGAGTGACGTTGTGATATATCAATTACTATCTCAACCTTTGCTGGGTGGGGCTCAACGAGAGTGTCCTTACCGGGATATTTCACCGTCAAGACTCTGGATCTCACATCGCTGAGCCGACCCCTTACGCTTTTGGCAAGCACTCAGGCGTCTGAGGTTTCCAGTGAAAAAACTCGCACCATCATCACACTCTGGAACCATCCCCACTGCGCCCCAAGCGTCCCCTTGCAACGTCACGGCAAGAAGAAATGCCCGGCGCGGTGCCATGATTGTAAGCGCCTCTGCAAGTTTGGACATCAAATACATGTAAATTCCATGTTCGAAGTAAAAGTTACAGAAATCCAAACGCAGCAAGCATGGTCTAACCAAGTCTAACCAGTGATGGTTGAAGATTGAAGGATTTTGATCATGACAATTTGATGCTTCCGGCTCCGGATTTCTGAAATGACAAATGGGTGCTACTTTGTAGAAGCTTCCCAGAAGCGTGGCTCAATCAATGCTGTCCCAACGGCTTGAGTCTTGGATAACTTGGAGAGCTCGTGGCTATGGGATCCACTGATATTCACTGATTGTCATGATAAGGGATGGCACTCGATTTCCAATTCAAGAAATGATGCAAGCAATGATTCCCAAGTGCTGCAAAAGGCAATTCAAAGTGAGCTTCGAGGAGAATCTGTGTCTGTGTGATGAAAAAATGAATGAAACAATTGAAGAAAATAACGATTACTGTATCTAAGCCCAGCATGAAATCGAATACAAATGCTTAACACTTCCAAGCAGAGCAGCAGTTGTTCCACCAGGACACTACCAGGCCAAAGCTCGCCACCACGTTGATTCCACAAACGAAGGAGGTCACTCGTCGTTGACCCAGCTGTCCCTGAGGATTCTCGGAGACTTCTTCTATGCTTGGCATCTGAATCCGAAGCACAAATTCAGTCTTTGATAATCATGCATGTCTTAAATCAGTTTGATCTTGATCTTACCTTAGATCGCATAAAATTGCTAAGGACTGCCTATCGAAGGGTGATTGAATACTGGCACAAGATCACTGCTCGGACCAGCATAGATCAGTTGCTGTGTTGACTGGCCCTGGTTAGTACCTTGCTGAACCTTCGTCAGCTGAAGTTCCATTCTTAATTTCAATCAGCTCATTGGCTCATTGGTTTATGATTACAGTATCTCACTGTAATTAGAGCCATGGTACTGGTAAGTACCTTTGAAGTTTCAGTCAATAGTAGTGTCAAACACAGGTTTCGCAGGGTGTGTCCCAATACTCCCAAGTTTCTCTTACCAAAATGTTTCTCGTTGGCAGCACCCTGAACTGTGGATTCACGCCCGGGCACCTTCAGTGGTTCATTCAACAGCAATGTGCCCCACAAAGTCGTGACAAGTCCTAAAGGTCCTTGGTGGAGGAGTCGTTCCGCAAAGTTGCGTCGTTTCCGCTGAGTTTGTGCCATGCGAAACATGTCACACTTGCTGCATCTTGGAAAAACAATGTGTTGCATCTTGTTGCCACGGGGTATTGTACAGTCTCTCATCAAGAGTTGTGCCCACAAAAAAAACCTTGCAGCTGAGTATCGGATGAGTTTCTCTGGCATTGGTGCTAGGTGGTGTACTAAAGCCGGCGGCTTGAGCACAAGCAATGGACCTGGCAGCGGACAGCTCTGGAAACTTGGGGGCTGCGCGGACTATGAACTTAGCAGAGTCACTAAGATATTCAGAAGCGAAAGCGGTGCTGTTCTCTTGATGAAATATCCAGACAACTATGCCTGGCCTTCCATCAGGATAGTCATACTCAACTTCGACACAAGTCCAACAGATTCCAACATGATGCGAATAACAAGTGTGGTCAGTATCAATGCTAGTATTGCTATCATGCCAGCATAGTTTAATACTGAATTAAAATCTCTAAAGTATTCCATTGTCAAATGATTGGGTATCGGTATCTCGCTGTCATGATCATGAACGATTCCCAATCGTACTGTACTGGAGTCCACCCAAAACTACTCATTCACTTCAAAGGATAAGAGGATAAGAGACAGAGTTTTGGCACTTCAGCATTGAAACAGATATCTGGTTTGAGGTACGGACCTACTGTGGCACACCAGTAGCCATCTGCCACCACTGCCGCTGCACCATCGTCATCATCCATGGCTCCGAAATGGCTCCAATATATCTGTGATATTCTGTGATTTTTTGCGTATGTTCAACATTTGTCAGTGACAACAAGTAATTAACTTGAACCTGAACCATGCCCAAGTGATTTTGCTGGTTATCAGTAAGTATGGCCTTCATGGAGTGTCAACAAGCAGTCCAGTTCAAAGCCACACAGTCCGTGTAAAAACAACAAATAATCAAAGTCGAAGGCATGTGGTTTGAGGGGCTTCAAAATGCTTCATGTCATGTCCAATTCTTCCAATTCTCTTCCAGGGCTGGAACCTGATCAAAGAACCATGCGCAATGCCCTAAAGAATTTAGAAGGCGCTCCTTCCAAAGTTACGAAGGTTTGCCATGCCATGCCATGCCTCTCATGTTCGTCTCCACACTTCTTCAGTCTCTTCACTTCTCGTCAGTTTCCACTGAACTTGAGCTCCAAGCGCATAAATTGCGACGCACCTGTCAGAAGTGCGTTTCGGAGTTTGCCGATCAAAGACTCAATCTGAGACATCTAATGCAAAGCATTGTCTACCCCCGATATCCACGGATGTAGTTTCTGCCACTCAAAACGGACCTTTGGGGAGACCTGCCTGTGGGCTGCAAATCGAAGGCCTGCGGTTTCATGTCCTAGCAGAGACTCAAGAGCAATCAAGACGTCTGACTAAACACCGAATTCTTGTGCGAATCCAGTTGCCAAAGCATCAAAGTCGATGTCAAACCATGCTCAGCTTAGATGCTGAGCAAACTTTCTCAAAGCATAGCTGGCAGCTTGGTCGGCTCCTTGCTCAGCAATATGGCAAAGTTCACTTCGGTGCCAACCGGAAACGCTCCCACCTGGAGCTACAGTGGGGATGCTGAACGGCAGTTGACAAGGTACAAAGCCGCAGTCACCGCTGTGAAGCCATGCCACAAGCACATCCCTTCATCATTCTGCATCCCTGTCCAACGGCATTGCGCAGTTGCCTGATTCTTGTGCACATAAACGTCGCTCATGAAAACGGCCTGACATTCCAAGCATCCGATCGCACGGGCCTTGGGAGCCTTCGAGTTCTGCGCACATCTTTGCAAAGAAGTATTCATGAAGTCTGGGATAAGAACCCCTTGCGAAATCTTGCGAAATCTTCTGTGCCGATGCAGATTTCTTTACCCACCATCCCACCACACTTTCGACCGGTTGAACTTGGTTCAAACTTCCCGTCGCCTTTAAGTCAGGGCAATCAATAAAGCCCATTCCGTTGCTGGAGTTGACCTGCAAGATCCGTCCGGTCCTGGGAACAGTGAGAACAAGTGACAAGGCAAAAACCACTCGCGTTGCGAGGCAGCCATGAAATGCATCGTCAGTGGATCATGTTGACGGATCGAATTCATACATAACACACACATGACATGAATATGTTGAATCATAAGTTTACATTTCCAAAATGCTGAATTACAAGAAAGAAACAACATACACACAGTGCTTCCTGCCACGAGGAAAAAAACAAATATTGCACAAAATCTGCATATTTGTTGATATCTGCTGGTTCGCTTAAGCACCCCGCGCCCGCCGCTTAGTCAGCGAATCTGCTGGGGCGTAGGTGAGATCCTGAGGACGACGCAACTTTGGAGATAGCTTCTCCAACTGCTGAAGTCGACCCCCGGAAAAAAGTGCTTCCAGAACAAGGCCATAATGACGGCATCGAAGCATTTTGCTGGGAAAGAACAACCCATGCACTCATAGTGTGCCTTTGGGGTGTCCAGCAAGAAGAGGTCCAAGGTTAGCTTGGCTGCTCTCAGCTGCTCTTGATTTCTCGGTATGAGCGACTAAAAGTTATGGTACTAGTAATGTATTTACTCAGACTTGTTAATTACGAAAAGTTTCTCAGGATATCCCCTAAGGAGGGGGTTCCAGTTTCAGGGTAGGGGTCGGGACCCCCAAATGTAGGGGACAACCCCTCCCCCTACAAATTGCTTTGCCAGGGTCTCCAAAACCTTTACAAATTGCTTTGCCAGGGTTCCCTCTTCATCCCTATTCATCAGTCTTCCTGGGAATCTGCTTCTTTACAAATTGCATGCTTCTAAATCTATATAGATCTTTCATTTCTCATCTCAGAGACCTAAGTTGATACTTCCGAAAAGGCACCATGCAGTTTGCAAGGGATGAATTTTAGCCTCAGAATAAAAACCTTGGTAAATGCAAGATGCAATTTGTAAAAACCACCTGTCAGTTTCATATACTGGTTTCCATTTCAACTACTCGTTTACATTTTACAAACCGGTTTCCATTGCATGAAACAATCCAAGACACAGTTCAAACACTGGTTTCCATTTCAAATACTCATTTGTATTTCACACACCTATTTCCGTTGCAAAAAAATATCAAAGACACACTTGAAATACTGGTTTCCAGTTCAAATACTGGTTTGCATTTTACAAACCGTTTTCCATGGCATTGAAAAATATGAAAACACATCTCAAATACTGGTTTCCATTTCACATACTGGTTTGCATTTTACAAACCGGTTTCTATTGCATAAAAACATCAAAGACACATTTCAAATACTGGTTTCAATTTCAAACACTCGTTTGCATTTTGCAAATCGGTGTCCACTGAATGACAAATCGAAGGCACATTTCAAATACTGGTTTCCATTTCAAATACTTGTTTGCATTTCACACACCTATTTCCGTTGCAAAAAAATATCCAAGACAACCTTCTAATACTGGTTTCCAGTTCAAATACTGGTTTGCATTTTTCAATCCGTTTTCCATGGCATTGAAAAATATGAAAACACGTCTCAAATACTGGTTTCCATTTCAACTACTGGTTTGTATTTTACACGCCTGTTTCCAATGCAAAAGAACATCGAAGACACATTTCAAATACTGGTTTCCATTTCAATTACTCGTTAAAATTTTACAAACCGGTTTCCGCTGCATAAAAATATCAAAGACACATTTCAAATACTGGTTTCCATTTCAATTACTCGTTAAAATTTTACAAACCGGTTTCCGCTGCATAAAAATATCAAAGACACATTTCAAATACTGGTTTCCATTTCAAATACTCGTTTGAATTTTACAAATCGGTGTCCATTGCATAGAAAAATCAAAGACACATTTCAAATACTGGCTTCCATTTTAAATACTCGTTTACGTTTTACAAACCGGTTTCCGTTGCATAAAAATGTCAAAGACACACTTCAAATACTGGTTTCCATTTAAAATGCTCGTTTGTATTTTACAAACCGGTTTCTATTGCCTAAGAAAATCCAAGACACATTTCAAAAACTTGTGTGCATTTCAAATACTCGTTTGTATTTCACAAACCGGTTTCCGGTGCATAAAAAAAATCAAAGACACATGTCAAATACTGGTTTCCAGTTGGAATAGTGGTTTGTATTTCACCAACCTGTTTCCATCTCATCTAAACAATCAACGATACATTTCAAATACTGGTTTCCTTTTCGAATACTGTACTGGTTTGTATTTCACAAACCGGTTTCTGTTGCATTAAAAAACCGAAAACACCTTTCAAAAACTGGTTTCCATTTTCAAATACTCGTTTACATTTTACAAACGGTTTCCATTACATAAAAAAATCAACGAAACATTGCAAATACTGGTTTCCATTTCGAACACTCGTTTGAATTTTACAAATTGGTGTCCATTGCAAAAAAAATCAAAGACACATTTCAGAAATGGTTTCCATTTCAAATACTCGTTTACATTTTACAAACCGGTTTCCGTTGCATAAAAATGTCAAAGACACACTTCAAATACTGGTTTCCATTTCAAACACTTGCTTGGATTTTACAAGCCGGTTTCTATTGCCTAACAAAATCAAACACCTTTCAAACATATTGCCCGTTTGCATTTTACAAACCGTTTTCCATGGCATTGACAAAATGAAAACACATCTCAAATACTGGTTTCCATTTCAAATTCTCTTTTGCATTTTACAAACCGGTTTCTATTGCCTAAAAAAAAACAAAGACACATTTCAAACACTGGTTTCCATTTCAATTACTCGTTTAAATTTTACAAACCGGTTTCCGCTGCATAAAAATATCAAAGACACATTTCAAATACTGGTTTCCATTTCAAATACTCGTTTGAATTTTACAAATCGGTGTCCATTGCATAGAAAAATCAAAGACACATTTCAAATACTGGCTTCCATTTTAAATACTCAATTGTATTTTACAAACCGATTTCCCTTGCATAAAAATGCCAAAGACACATTTCAAATACTGGTGTTCAGTTGGAATACTGGCTTGATCTGGCTTGTATTTCACCAACCTCTTTCGATATTATCTAAACAATCAAAGACACATCTCAAATCCTGGTTTTCATTGCAAATACTCGTTTGTATTTCACAAACCGGTTTCCGTTGCACAAGAAAATCAAAGACACATGTCCAAATCGGTTTCATTGCATAAAAAAAATGAATCCAAAACACATATTTCAAATACTGGCTTCAACTGGTTTCCATTTTAAACGTTGGCTTCCCTTTCCATGACCAGTTTCCAGGGAACAAAGGGTACAATCCAGTGAAAAGATTTTGCAAAAAGAACTGCGGCATCGCAGGCTCCTTTTGCAAAAAATGGTTGTCAAGGGGTACAACCCAGTGAACAGTTTTTGCAGAAAGAACTGCGGCATCGCAGGCTCCTTTTGCAAAAATTGGTTGTCAAGGGGTACAACCCAGTGAACAGTTTTTGCAGAAGGAACTACGGCATCGCAGGCTCCTTTTGCAAAAATGGTCTTCAGATGTCTTCAGGGGGTACAACACAGTGAAAAGATTTTGCAAAAAGAACTGCGGCATCGCAGGTTCCTTTTGCAAAAATTGGTTGTCAAGGGGTACAACCCAGTGAGCAGTTTTTGCAGAAAGAACTGCGGCATCGCAGGCTCCTTTTGCAAAAATTTGTTGTCAAGGGATACAACCCAGTGAAAAGGTTTTGCAAAAAAGATGTTTCTCCACCCCTGAGAGCCTTTACAACGAATGTATTCATTTACATATATGTCTACTAAATACCCTTCACAGCCCTCAACCACAGGCACAACCCAAGCAGGCTCGCACACAGCTTGTTGACAACTCCTTCTGACAGGTCAGGGAAAAACAGACAACATTTTCACTACAGAATCGACTTCAACTCATTTGGGAGAAAACTATAAATGAATGACATGTTACAAAATGAAAAGGGATTTTCTTCTTTACACATTGACCCCTATCGTTTTCAATGATCCAGCATGTAGGAGTTTACAAATTGCATGCCCGATTTCCAGCAGGATGGCAAGAATCAACATGTTGATTCTTTACAAATTGCATTTGTGACATCTTGATGTTTCAAAAAAAACACTTCTTTACATCAGGGGGGGTGTGACCCCTCTTTTTTGTACAAGAAACCCTGGGAACGGGGCCGTGTACAGAGCACAAGACCCCCGGAAATGTAACAGTAACCACCATACCTCACGGAGGTCTGATGATGCTAATCATTCGATGTGTGCTTCCAATGGAGGCACTGCTAGGTGACCCGACAGGCACTGCACCATTGACGACACCAGGTGCAAGTTCTGGTCGTTTGTCCAGGGTCGTAGTGATGACCTGGTGGCGTGGAGCAACTGGCGCACCATATCATGGTCATTGCAACGGAACGACAAAGATCTCCAGGTTTCAGACAGCAAGGAACAAAGCAATTCATCACTAGCCAGAAGCCAGCATTCATAATTCCCTCATATTCTCCCCTTCTAAATTGGTGCATCTTTGGCACTCCATTCTCAATGGAAAAAAAACGCCGAAATCATAATTCGTGAACAAAAATAATTCCGACGAGATGGCCACGGTATCATCATCTCATTCCTAATCAGTATTCCACAAAAGTTGTTCCCATTTATTCCTGTATCCCACATACCGACCCTCTTGGCACCCCTCAAATGGGGTCCTTTTAGCAGTGCCCAAATTCTGACATGTTTCAGAATGTTTCATATCTCGGCTTCTGAAATCCATAGGGCACTGCCCTGGACACAAGGCCTGCAGTAGTGTCTGGTCATCCAGCGCCGCTAGAGCTTGCAGCATCGCCCTGCCATGGCTGACAACACGAGATCTCTAAAACGGTACCTTCTAAGCACTGAAATGAAGAGTTGCAAAGATCTCGTAGAGACTATCAAAAATAATCAAACATGTGGGTTGATCAAACCTATGAAAATCGCTATGCACATGGATCTTTGTAGGTACGACCATTTATGTACAAACAAATGGATCTATACATTAGTATATGCATCATGACCAACGTATACAAACGTCCTTTCCAAGAGATTTCGATCAGATCTGCTGCCGGTGGAATCGCGTCGGCGCCACTGCGGATCCATGGCGGACCTGCTGAAACTGAGCTCGAGCAGCTTCTTGAGGCATAGAATATGTGGAGATAGGAACATCCCACATGGGTGTGCCTATTCATACCCTGAACCCTCAGCAAAAGCCACTGGATCTCATGTAGCAACAAAGCTGGCTTACGCTGGCTAAAGCCAATGGTAGGCTCTATATGGACTTCGGTTACGATGACCTCCAAGTCATAGGCCATTCACGGTAGTGGTCTGCTCTTGATTCACATCTGGACAAGTCATCACCAAGGCATCGCCCAAGCAGATCCAAGCAGTGCCTTGTTCGTTTCCTGTGCGTTTCCTCAGCAGCTAAGCTTCGCACAGGAGTTCGAAGCAGGAAACCACACCGCAGAGCGCAACCCGCGGAGAGCCGGAGCTTAGGTCATGCGCCCGGATATCAACAGCTGCAGCGCCCGGCTGACACATTGGTATAGCAGCTGCTACGGACATCTCCATGATTGATGGTTGTGGGTTTAAACAACACACAAAATGGGGATGTCACCTGTCATTCTGTCCGACCTTTCCCGATCCATTCTTCATATTCTCAGCTCTCTTTGGAAAATCACATCTCACATGCAGAACTCCAAGCGCAGCCATTCCACGTTCAATCCAGGAAAACGCCTAGGCAAACCTAGACCGCATCTCACATACATCCAGAAACCACTGATTACTTGTACAAGATCAATATCAGTGCTTCAGGTAGGGCAGTTCAAAATTTCGATGGTGCAGTAAGTCTATGATGATGCTTTGACCACAGACTTGCTGCGTTGCTTTTGAAAACATCATGTAGATGTCAATAGTGACCATACATTGAAGTCATCAAAAACAAGACGAAAGTGGACAACGATGCCGAGATAGCTGAAACAAAGTGTAGGAATTCCCTGCTTGCTTTCATTGATCCAGGGCCGCGGGATATTCGGGGGAAACACAATGAACTGGTGGCATCTCACAGTGTTGCAGTGGCTGGGGGGCCCCTTGAACACTGAAGCACGCCGTTGATGTTGTCAAGCTTCAGCTGTTGGGACAAGCAGCTAGTCACCTGCCCAGGTGAGGGACAGTTGCTTTAGTTCTCACATTTCGTCTGGCATGTTTGACAACCAAATGGTGTCCATTAAAACGGTCCCTATCTGGAGCATTTTCTGTGTCACATTTTGTCGACCAAACCACAGTTCCACCCAAACAGTCTTATCTGAAACATGTGGTTTCACCAAAAAAGTCTATCTCTGGGAAAACTTTGTCTGGCATGTTTGAAAACCAAATGGTGTCCATTAAAACGGTCCCTATCTGGAGCATTTTCTGTGTCACATTTTGTCGACCAAACCACAGTTCCACCTAAACGGTCTTATCTGAAACATGTGATTTCACCAAAAAAGTCTATCTCTGGGAAAACTTTGTCTGGCATGTTTGACAACCCAATGGTCTCCATTAAAACGGTCCCTTTTCTGGAGCATTTTCTGTGTCACATTTTGTCGACCAAACCACAGTTCCACCTAAACGGTCTTATCTGAAACATGTGATTTCACCAAAAAAGTCTATCTCTGGGAAAACTTTGTCTGGCATGTTTGACAACCAAATGGTGTCCATTAAAACGGTCCCTATCTGGAGCATTTTCTGCGTCACATTTTGTCGACCAAACCACAGTTCCACCTAAACGGTCTTATCTGAACCATGTGATTTCACCAAAAAAGTCTATCTCTGGGAAAACTGTGTCTGGCATGTTTGACAACCAAATGGTGTGGAATAAAACGGTCCTCATCTGGAGCATTTTCTGTGTCACATTTTGTCGACCAAACCACAGTTCCACCTAAACGGTCTTATCTGAAACATGTGACTTCACCAAAAAAGTCTATCTCTGGGAAAACTGTGTCTGGCATGTTTGACAACCAAATGGTGTCCATTAAAAGGCCCCCATCTGGAGCATTTTCTGTGTCACATTTTGTCGACCAAACCACAGTTCCACCCAAACAGTCTTATCTGAAACCTGTGATTTCACCAAAAAAGTCTATCTCTGGGAAAACTGTGTCTGGCATGTTTGACAACCAAATGGTGTCCATTAAAACGGTCCCTAGCTGGAGCATTTCCTGTGTCACATTTTGTCGACCAAACCACAGTTCCACCTAAACGGTCTTGTCTGAAACATGTGATTTCACCAAAAAAGTCTCTCTCTGGGAAAACTTTGTCTGGCATGTTTGACAACCAAATGGTGTCCATTAAAACGGTCCCTATCTGGAGCATTTTCTGTGTCACATTTTGTCGACCAAACCACAGTTCCACCTAAACGGTCTTGTCTGAAACATGTGATTTCACCAAAAAGTCTATCTCTGGGAAAACTGTGTCTGGCATGTTTGACAACCAAATGGTATCCATTAAAACGGTCCCTATCTGGAGCATTTCCTGTGTCACATTTTGTCGACCAAACCACAGTTCCACCTAAACGGTCTTATCTGAAACATGTGACTTCACCAAAAAAGTCTATCTCTGGGAAAACTTCGTCTGGCATGTTTGACAACCCAATGGTGTCCATTTAAACGGTTCCTATCTGGAACATCTTCTGTGGCACATTTTGGCGTCCAAACCTCAGTTTCCACTGACAATCCCATACCGGAAAGTGCAATGTTGGCACAAGAGGGGAAGACAAAAGATTAGCCACAATGAACGGAATGACCCGTCAAAATATAACAGACCAAAGCATGTTCTTTTTCGATATCCCAGAAATGCTGAAAACAGTCCCTAAAAATGTGGAAAGCTGAAGTGTCCTGTTATGTCCTGTTTCGATATTCCACAAAAACTGTCAACGGACCGTAGTACATTGCAAAATGTATATTTCTTCTTGTGATCCAACAATTTGTCCATACCAAATATTTCTTTTTCATCCATTGAAAACGGTCTTCAGATATGTCGCAAAAGCATTGA
Organism: Symbiodinium kawagutii; assembly: GCA_009767595.1. NCBI lineage: Eukaryota > Dinophyceae > Suessiales > Symbiodiniaceae > Symbiodinium > Symbiodinium kawagutii. Next base: position 360,113 of record VSDK01005904.1, read on the forward strand.
AGAGGGCGCAATGGCCAGATTGTTTGTTTATGTTTGATCCAAGAATTTCATAGAATTTGTCCGTGCCCAAGTTTCCTTTTTGATATTCCAAAAAATGTTGAAAACGGACCCTAAGGATTTGAAGTGCTGAGTGTCTTGTATATTCCACAAAAACTGTAAACGGTCCCGAGTCCGTAGTGTCACTACCAAAATGTATAGTCTTCTTCTTTTGATCCAACAATTTGTCCGTACCAAAATAACGAAAACAGTCCCTAGCTGGAACATTTTCCCTGGCATGTTTTGCTGACCAAACAGTTGGCACATGCTGGCACTAAGACGATCCCTAGCTGTAACATGTTTTCCGGCACATTTCGACGACCACAAAAAGTCCGACAACAGTCCCTAGCTGGAACACTTTTTAAGGCACGTTTTTGGGACCAAACTGTTTCCCCTAAAATGGTCGTGGTTGGAACATGGTCTCTAGCACAATTTTGACGGCCAAATGGTTTCGACATAAGTAATAGTAAGCAGTATATAGTAAGCAGAAGCATTTAGTACATAGTAGTGAGGAGGGCAGCCGCTGCATTTTCCCATGAATTTTGCCTTCTAAACCAGTGGCGGGGAAGATACCCACGGACCCGCTGGTTAAGAATCAGAATTTCACGGGAATCATCTACGTACACATTCTACTTCTTTCCATTGTCAATGTTGCATTCAGTTTTCACTCCACATCTTCTTGCAAAGCATCCGAGATCACCACAACTTTCTGCATTAAAAAAAACGCCGTGAGAGTAAATGCGGAACAGGACAACTTTGCACATGAAGTGTCGTGAGGCACCTGCCCTCCTAGACTATAAATGGTGCTGCACCCTGCATTCCAGCGCAAGCGGACCTAGCCGTGAAGTGGCGCGAATAAAATAGACCAAGGGCATAGGTATGTGGCCAGGTTGTTCATGCTTAAAAAAACTTGTTCAACAAAATGTTGAAAAACTGATTTTTTGCATACGTGTAGTCAAACCCGCGCGAGTTTGCCCTTCCTTATACGTGTAATTTGGAGGACTGTTTGGACAACCCCCCAAGACCCTTGGTTGTTGTTTTTCAGCATTTCTGCTTGTTTTGTTTTTTCTTTTGATTTTGGTCATGGGATGTTGTGTAGGGA
>VSDK01005904.1:375652-389625 GCA_009767595.1 Symbiodinium kawagutii
ATGGTCGTGGTTGAGGTCCGGCAGCGACCACTGGCCGCGGATGGTGGTGGTTGAGGTCCGGCAGCGACCACTAGTCGCGCTTGGTCGCGGTTGGGGTCCGGCAGCGACCACTGGTCGTGCATGGTCGTGGTTGAGGTCCGGCAGCGACCAGTAGGCATACATGATCGTGGTTGAGGTCCGGCAGCGACCACTAGTCGCGCTTGGTCGTGGTTGAGGTCCGGCGAGGAGAGGAGAGGAGAGGAGAGGAGGCGGAGAGGAGGAGGAGAAGTCAGCTCTGATAAAATCTAACAACCCTCACCTGACAGGTGGGGAAAAATCCCAAGCATGTCAAACATTGTCCGCCCCAACCACCTGGTGCGTCCACCCTCCCAAATGAGACAGTGCAATGGAGGATCTTCTGCAAGGTTGACATCGTTAGCAGAAATTGGAAAAACAATCTGCTGCGCACAGTGCTTCATGATTCACTGCTTTAGGTTTCGCTGTTTAGGTGTTGTTCACACTCGGAAGCTCAAGAACGACGGCCCTGCTGCAGCTGCACGGGAATTTGAGAATCTTTATCGATCAATGAGTATGAGGGGTGATTTTGCTCATCATATCATCATTTTGCACCATGTCGTGTGATATGTATTACACATCAAACGTGTGTGTCTGTGTGCTTATGCATGTATATGTATCAACACAAAAATATCACATATATTATTACGATTTATTACGATGGGAATTGACAGCAACAAAGCTGTACCATGGGACTTCTCCAAGCAGCATGCACAGCTTGCCAGCGCGATGCGTAGCACTCGCACAGCTGGAAGATTGAACGAGCCAAAGATCTTCGCACGCACGGGAGCAGTCTGTGTCGGCTCGTTGCCTTCAGTGGCTGGGTAGTGCTGAATTCAAAGCAAACATTGATTTGGGTGGCAATAACACCTGCCGTTCCAAGCCTTTAAGGACCTGCAAATACTGTCTGAATCAGTCATTCCTACCCAAATCATACAACTGTTTTGGACCCTGGGACTCTGTGTGTGTGTGAGAAACTCGAGTTTGGGACATATCGAAGAGGCAAACGAATTTGACCACAGAATGTGCTAGAGAAGCTAAAATAAACATGAGAACTGAGATGAACCAAAATGAACCAAGTCTCGGACTCGGGAAAAGGCGAAGTCCGCGATGACACTGGCTGCGACACCTGCGTCTGTGGGACTTAATTCTCTACAAAAGGCAAGAACTTTGCCGATGTCCTTGTTGGCCAATGACGAGTCAATGCGTTCTGGTGCTCCAGTGCCAGTGTTTACCACCACAATTGACCAATTGCCAGGCTTTCAACACTGCCAAAACTCGCTGGAACTGAGGACCAAAAGTGCCAAAATGGATCAATGATGATCAATGCATCAATACACCCACTGCTCCCTCCCAAGTTGGCTCACAGAGGCCTGTCAGTGTTGATGCCGGCAAGGCCATGAAGATGATCAACCTTGGAAAACAAGTGGCAAGCGCAGCACAAACGGATCTCCCAGGCTAAAAACGATTGGCTCCCCAAACAAGAATGCCGTACCGATAGAATATCCATGCGCAACCGTTAAATCAAGAACATAATCCAGCCAACGCTTCGAACACTTCCGGTGGCCTCCGCATCTTTTGCGAGAAGAAATAGGTGACCCCAAACAGCGCCAGCAGAAAGATGGCACCATCACTGCGTCGCCAGAGAAGTGGCAGTAACCCCAGCGGTGAAGTGAAACACAGATTACCTGCAGCGTTTGACCAGACTTAAACCGTGGGCGGGAGTTCCAACATTCAATACATTGGGTATGGTTCAAACTGGTGTTGCCAAAGGGACAAAGAAAATATTGATAAAATATCGGCTATGACGGATCACTGTATTTGTTGGACCCAGGATATTGATGAGGTAAGATGATGTCAAACATTGTCAACCTTTTGACTGACTTCATTGCTGCCAGCAAGGGCATGTCATCCAAGTTGCCAAGGTAGTTCCAATAAGCGTCAGAAGATCCTGGTTGATGCTCCGCCACTGAATCCACCAGCGGATTCCCAGTTCTGGTGTGCTTCACGAACAGGGCTGCCACGCGCACGGAGAGGGGGCTGAAAAGACCTGCGGTGCACAGCAAGGTGGGATTCGGTATGACATAAAACCTCACAAGTTGTTGAAAGCCATGTGTGACCATCCCACGGCAAGCAAGGAGAATTCAAGGACAAGCCCTACAGAATGAATTTGGCAACTGCAATTCCGACCAATTCCCAAACCTGACGTGTTGGCTATGTGACTACTTCCCAGCTTTCAAAAAAGCGCTTGAACGACTTCAGACTTCTTGAAGACCAATCTGGGATTGAGGAGCATCCCGTCTAAGGTCGCAGCCTGAAGGCATCAACAGTCCAATCACCAGCACTCCGACTGCACCAACTGCTACCAGTGGAGGGAACTGCTGGAGACGCTTCGGCAGCAGCTTGTAGACCTGTCCAGGCTCCAGATTTGCGGAATCGAATCTCATGATGAATCGATGTTTGCTGAAGAAGTTGATACCAAAACGCCACAAGAGCCACCTCAATCGCCGATTCCACAAGCATTTTTGCGTATGTCGTTGCTTTGTTATAATAGACTTTAAGTTGCTTTTGGCAAAAAAAATAACCAGTGGATGTTTGTTGTAATCTGGATGTAGCCAGTGGTGTTTCTTTCCCGAAACGATTCACTGAACATCACTGAACCACATCACAACTCGGTAGCGTCCTGAAGCAATTGCAGCGCCACAAAGAGTGCCAGCGGCGCAAGTTGCTCCATCGATCTGAATGGTGTCCATGACACGACAGGTACCTCTGGTGGAAGTCATTGGGACTGATCAGTTTGAGAGATTTATATAGATTTATTTGCTTCATTGTGTTTCCAAAACAAGAAGGTTGGAAGGCTTTTTAGACGAAACCCACCAACCCTTGGTCCCTTCGGTTGTGAGTCTACCGCAAATCGTTGCGAGTTACCCATTATTTCGGGCGAATCGAATGCTGGCTATCTTCTAGACTTCTGTCATGAGAACAAACGATCCGCAACTCGGAAAGAAGTGCGAATTCAAAGCACATGTGCAGAGTACGTGGCGTTGCTTCAGCTGGGACTTTGTAAAATGACTCCAACTCACCTTTATATAAATGTACTCTGGTGCAGCTAATACTGCTAATCAAATGACCTAAAAAGCGTACCATGGCAATGGATTCCAAACGTCGGCCCCGTGCACCTGCATGGCACCCAGCGTCCCAACCACAAAGAATAGGCTGTATGCCTCGGCGAAGCTGGTCTCACAAACAACAAAAGAATCGGTGGATGACTCCTCGACCCATTGAATCATATTGATCATTTTGTGAGCAACACATTGATTGAAACATATGAAATGAATTGCTACCATCTAATGTACAACTTTGCCAAGATCCAAAAAGGCCCTAAATCCGCGTTGAACATGCTTGGAAATCCAAGTGCTCAACGTATGTTGTGAGGAAGATACTTTGTGTTTGAATTACTGTATCTATCATATACTTCCTGTATAATATTAAGCAAAATGGTCTAGTTCTTTGGACATGTCCAGTCCGGCTGACTCGCCGAGATCACATCCTGGGAACCCTCGAAGAACAATGACTCTTGTCGGTACTTTGATTACCTTCCGACATCTGCCATGTTTTGCGCCTGACTGGCTCCAAAACTAAGCATCCTGCGGCATACAGATTGCCATCAGATCCGCAAAGTGTAAGGATGCCAGCATGAAGTCCTATCATGTTCCTTGCCAGAAAGTCGGGCACCGGTTGTTGGAGGGTCACAGCTGGGGCTTGTGCTTAGACAAACTTGGTAACTCCGATAGAAGCATGGGTCATGATGCCCGTCCTGATATTGGGAAACACTGCACTGTCCTGCAATAATCCCTTTTTGCGGCACCATCCCTCCTAAATGGTCCTGGTTTACAACCCAAGATGTCAAAACTATTGACAAAGTTTCTCCCTTATGGATCCTCAACGATTATCTGATTCTTACATATTCCTTTGTAATTCACAACACAAGAGTTCAAAGTGGTGCCAAAAATAATGCTTTTTTCACCTACATACTTATTGAGAAGTGGTGGTCTATGCCCTTTGATTTCCGCAAAACGTCAAGCATCATCATCATGCAAAAAACTACAACCAGTTCAGGCAAGATTCAAGACAAAGACGTATCCTCCCCATGAAGCTGCCATGTAGCTGTAGGCCAACCTCAGTTGCCAAGTGGATGAAAAGTTGCTTGTACAAACCCTCTCAGAAAATGTGCTACAACATTCTACAACTCATATAAAGGTTCGAAGGAAAATATGTTGTTGGGGCATGTTGAAGCTGAGGTTTCGACAGAATGATGGGGAAAGGCAAGCACCAGCAGCGCTATTGATCCAAGGAACCCACCCAGGGCGGCAAAGGGCCAACTTTTCTGAGATCGCAAGGCCCGGCACCAGAAAAAGAAGGTGCAGCACATGGCAGAGATAGCCACCGATTCATTGTCGAAGCCTCAACGACCGAACAGCCACATGCAGCCACAAAACAAAGGCCCATTTTTTTACATCGTCATCATCATCATCATCATCATCATCATCATCATCATCATCATCATCATCAGTCATCGTCACCGTCATCGTCATCGTAATCATCATCCTTGTCATGCTATTGCAGGTGCCATGTCTCCCGCCTCCGCCCACTGACCGTGAGAGGTGCGCAGGCACAACTGCCATAGCTCTGGCAGCCACAGCAGCTGCAAGGACATTGCCAGGCCGCAGACCCTCGCCGTGTACAGATTCCAAGGCCAACAAGCCTTGGATCAACTTGCGCTTCGGGTGGATTCCCTGGTGATGTTTTCAGTCCTCAGCTGTAAAAACTGATGGTGATCAATTCACGTGTTGCCACCATGAATTTCAATAGATCCCTACAGCATAGCCCGCTAGCGGAGTGCATGGCTAAATCATGCTAAACCTAGTCAAAGGAATCCGAATCAAGACCTGCCAATACCAGGTGGATACTCTTGTATACTTTTGGGATGTGTTGGTAATGTCAATGTCTATCTCTTTATGCAAAGAGGTTCAAATCAAGTGCTGAATTGAGACTCGCATCAATAAATATGTGCATTTGCTCGTTCTTGTGGATATTACAGGAAGCAAAGCAGTCATGCCAGCTTGATGCAAACCAGGAGCCTGCGAAAATGGAAGAAACGGCACCAAACCTCAACTTGAGCGCGTGTGAAACTAACAGGATCCGGGATCTACCAGCCCCGTCCCTCAAAATCTGCTGCTAATTATAACGTGGAGAATCCGGGCAAAATCCATTTGTTTGCCCACTTGCAGTTCTAAAAATAATCATTTTGGGATGTTTCAGGCCACAACGATTAAAATGTCTGGATATCGTGGACATTCAAATGATCCACCATCAACGTTGCTCAACTACAAAGTGTCAACTCTGACAATTAGACTGCCTGCCTCATCCTGCCTGTTGGTTGGTAGTGTCTCCCATCAAGATCCCGAAACCGGGACGCCAAGGAACCATGCAGGCATATAGCAACACACCTGGTTCAAATCCCAAGAAGTGTCAAAGTGCTGCAAGATGCGCCAAAGGGACACTGCTGTGATCTGCATCCCTGGATAGATTGTCCTCGACGTTTCAGGGAAAACTGCAGGACACCACACTCGAAAAAGGTGATGAAAAACCACTTTGACCTGCGTGTGCTTTGAAAGTTTGGAAAATGCATGAAAATGCTTGAGCGCTCAGATCCGGAATTCGATGGATTCTGTGCAGGAGATGTCAGAAGTTTTCAGCTGCTGTCAAGGCTCGTGGCCACTGGCCTGCCCAAGGGATACCAGGACCGATGGTCGAACCAGGTGAAGAACCTGCAGCTGAGACAGGGATCGGTTGTGGCTGGATATGACACATTGATGTCGTGGATGGTACCCACTGAGCATCAGTCCGATGTTTTTCAACGTTTCCCTGGTTGGTGGTGAACACCCTTCATGACCCACACCCATAGTTTTCGTGAAAAAGCAATCGTGAGGAATCCAGTTGATAGGTGCTTCCTCCCATCACCCGGTCACCCAATTCATTTGTCCATACCTGCAAGATCCTGCAAGTGAAAGACCAAATGTGGTGACAAGTCTTGAATGCCAGGAGGCTTTGTCCACCCATGCTGCGCCAAATACTCCGTTGCTCTGTAGTTGAACCACCTTGGGATCAAAGGGTTGGCTAATTATTGGCTCGGTTCGCTTGGCACTTGAGAAAGCAGTTCGCATAGTCTGGATGTTTCTTATGTAGAGTTGCAGTTCGCAAATGTTGAATTCCATTGATGATGCAATTGACACTTGTGTCGCGTTTGGAGTATCCGGAGCACAGGACAGCTCCAAACACAAAGCGAGGCAGTCATGATTGCCACCAGTCTATTTTGCGGATACGCAGGTCCCTGATAACAACCTGGAATCGCTGGAACACATAGGAAGGTGATAGAATGTGATAGAGTTTTCTGCACAGAAAACAGCCCTGCTAAGTAACAGCCATGGATGGCTCCTTGACCAAGTCACGGATCGAACTCATGAATGATGGCGCCATAGTCCTGAGGTGTCATGATACGAACCACAGCCAATATCATATTTCACATCCCATGCATGATTCTGGATGGAATTGAATCGCCATCATTCGCCATCAATCAGCTTTGGTGGAGCCCCATTCGCTATGGATTCCCAACGGAGCCTTGATGGCCCATAGGCGAATCTCATAGGCTCGCGCGGCGGCCTACAGGCTGCACGGCAGAGCTCACATGTCTGAGGGCATCACGAGGGGTCGACATGTACCACCAATCGGAAGGAAATGATCCATTCTGGAAGTACTAAGTACCATAACAACTTGTTGTAAACTTGGACAACTCAAAATGTTTGCGTGAGCAAAAAACTATGAAAAAGTACACTACAAAGCGGCTAACTATTCTCTGAACTGCATTACTCTCATCACCCAAGTTCCTCGAGCCTGTTGAACAGACAGCCGTCGGGTCAATCTCCAAAAAAGCTGTTGGCAACAGATTTACAAAATCGTCGCACAACTTTGAATGTTGAACGGATAGCTCCATGGCCGACACGCCTCCAGCAGGAGGCCCAACAATAGCAACCACCAAAGCCACTGTATCTCGGTGCAAGAGACAGGATCCACACATACATTCTGAGTGCGACTAAGCATCCAACCAGCTGCACCATTTTGTCTTGACAGTGAAGGCATGGCTGAAGTAACAAGCTAAAGGCTTCGAACCAACCACCTTGTCACCTGCTTTGTTTGTTTGCTTGCTTGCTTGAAAGCTAAACAAGATGCAAACAAGACCTGTGTATGTGAGACTATGAAGAACATCAGTGATTGAAAGATGAGAGGCCTGTAAAGCGAGATACCATTGAAGCATGTTCAGGCATGGTGTGTTTTTGTAGGCATGAACACTGGTATCAATGTATGACATGTTTGCCAGCATCTGCTGATGCTGCTATAGCAGCACTGGATAACTACTGGAAGACATGGCTGCGTCAATCCGAGTGGCACAAGCTGAATTTGAACCGGTCACGACAGGTCACAAGAGGCGCAACATAACCCACATCAAAATGCATCAGCAAATGGTCAGAGCAAACTCACCCCTCTCCCTATCCTCTCCCAACTTTTTGAACATCATGTTTTGGACAGCCAGGATACCCTCACTCAACTGGCCACTACAGTTTCATCGGGCACACCGACACAACCCCGAGGCCAATGGGAACTCCAATCATTCGACTTCAATTGCAATGTCAAGGGGTGCCCATGTTTCTTGAACCGGAACCAGACAAGCAAAAAAAGAAGGTACAGTAAAGCAAGCACACATGCAAGCAAACCACCGACAAAGCAAGCAAGCAAGCAAGCAAGCAAGCAAGCAAGCAAGCAAGCAAGCAGGGATGGAAGTGAGCGGCTACGAAGCGAAGTGTTTCAGACCTCCACTCATGGACTCGCTATCTAGGATTCAATGGACCTTTGCAAGTGCTATAGGCTCGGTTTGAGTGATTTCACCGGGCACATTGCGGAACATCGAAACAATGAACTGACTTTTTACTTTTGCATTCAAAAGTGTCCCACTCCGTAAGGCAGTTATAGGTGTCCTCAGTATGTTTTCTCTGAGCTGGGCTCAAACACCTCCGTGGTTTGCATCATTTTGTGGTGTCATGCTCTGTGTATCAACGTCTTTTCTACAAGCTAAGTCGCAAAAGAATGACATCCACCTAAGAATGACAGCAAATCGACTCAGCATGTCATTGTCCAAGTGAATGATTGGTTGTTCCAGTCCCTCAGGGATGAACTTACACTACCTCAAACTGCTGGCTTCAAACACGTCAGCAGTCATGTCCCGGATCCAGGAATTCCGTGTTGAAATGGCGCAGGTGCGCTTTGACTTGCACCAAAAACTAACACATGAGGGTCAACAACTCGCAGGTGGTTCTATCACCTCAAAGAAATAGCGTCTCCATGGTGTCATGAGGCTTCAGCCCGGATCCACAAGGGACTAAGCTGTCTCAGCAGCTTCCATTGTTACACTCAGCAAGCGCTTGTGGCTCCACTTTACGAACCTGGGGGCAACTCGAGCAGGTCACCAACTGTCACTCCATTGATCCACAGATTCAGCTACTCAGTGCCGAGCTCATCTTCCTTCTTTGAGGTGGTCATGGCGATTCCCAAACCGCATTGCCTTGGAGACTCAAAATGACTCAAGTCTTCTGCTTACCTTTCATCTGCTGCACAAGATGCGTCAGAGAAGCACTGGCAGTGGCAATGTTGCCAATCTTACCAGAACCATGCAGAACATGGCAATATGCCAACAGCCAGAGTTTAGGAAGAAATACAGGGCAATGATGACAACCCATCACTTGGATGACAACGACATTGTTACTAATCGCTTCCTACTATTACTAAACCCCCCCCAATTATAAAAAACCTCCTTGGGGGTCCACTTCTGGATTTTTTTGGTTTTGGTCAATTGTATTTTTAATTGTCGCAATTGAAAACTTAAAAGGAAACAACATGCCCCAAGCAACGTTTTTACCCCCTATTATTAAAAACCCCTTGGCCTAGGGGGGTTTAGTATTAGGGTCCCCTTCGTGCAGCTGGTTTTTATTATTAGGATTTTAAATCTAATATTAGGGTCCCCTTCGTGCAGTTGGTTTTTGCAATTTTTGAATAAGTTTTAATAAAGAATTTAAAAAAGCAAATATTCAACGCTCAAATGGTTTTTATTATTAGGGTTTTAAATTTAATATTAGGGTCCCCTTCGTGCACTTGGTTTTTGCAATTTTTGAATAAGTTTTAATAAAGAATTTAAAAAAGCAAATATTCAACGCTCAAATGGTTTTTATTATTAGGGTTTTAAATTTAATATTAGGGTCCCCTTCGTGCAGTTCGTTTTTACAATTTTTGAATAAGTTTTAATAAAGAATTTAAAAAGGCAAATATTCAACGCTCAAATGGTTTTTATAATTAGGGTGCTAAATTTAATATTAGGGTCCTCTAATATTAAATCCCCCCCTAATACAAAAAACCCCTTGGGGTGCTTAGTATTTGGGGGGGGGGGGGGGGACCGTTTAGTAATAGGGGGAAAAGATTATTACTAATAACAAAAATCATTGTACTAAATCATTTATCTGTCACAGAAATATCATCCAGCAGCCAGGCACTAATCCCAATGACGGGAACAAAGGGCCATGATCGCCAACAGCCCCCAACGGCCATCAAGGCGTTGGGCCCCGGGCCGCGCCACCTGTACGGCCAACCAATGCTTGCAGCAAAGCTCCCCACCCTGGCGAGGGATTCAGGCGCCCCTCTGGTGCTCTCAAATTGTTGGCCAAAAATCATCAAAAATCATTTATCTACAGCATTCTACAGCGATTTCGAATAACTTCGACTGGTCACAGACGTTTCCAGAAGAATTCAGCCCAGGCATCAAAAAATAATCTCCCAAAAGCAATACCTTTATGCAGATTCAGCTGGGATCACACCGGTCAACAACCCTTTGAGTCCTCCACCACACGGCGAGCAAAGTAAGGACCTTGGGAGTCGCAGATGTCTGGAACCCGAAAGCCATGAGGGTGGCGACGGTTTCACTCAGGGAGGCCACTGTACAAATGATCATGACACCTGTTGCTACGTCAGAGCAGAGAATTCTCAACATGCAGATTGGCAATGGTGCTCTCCAAGTCTTCTGAAGACATGCACATCATACATCTTGAAAGACACCACAACAGCACAATCGGATTTTTTCTGCGTGAAATCCCATAGCTCGACTTCGTGCTTTTCTTTGAAAGCCCAAGATTTGTCCTTGGTTTCAAGCACACGCCACACTCTTGAACACATCCGACCAAATTTGTTTCCCAAATTTCCCAAGGCAGGAGTGTGGTCAAAAGCCGAAGTCGAGCGCAGAAACATGACTTGCGAAGTTCGTACCAACATGTACCCACAGAATACTGACAATCAGCAAAAACGTCACCTAAAATGTCGCCTAAGATGTCACCTAAGATGTCACAACATGTCACTCTTTGCACCAATAAACTCTGCTTCTCTGCTTGCATCTGCTTGCGCATCACGCGTCTCTACGAGTTTGTCGAAACTTGTTCCTGTCCTTCTCATCGACCACACGACGGTGTACCTCTTGGAGCTGCAAAGTTCCTGAGAGAAAGAGATGAGTTTGACAGAGATCAGCTGCAACTCTTACATTGCAAAAGGCGACTTGAAAGGGGGTCTTTGGGCATCACTACCAAATGATATTCAAAACATTCCAAGATTCCAAAACCAAGTTGTCAAAGTCCCTAACTTCCCATAGAATTTACCAAGCCTTGAACACCTAACATGTCCCCAATACTTTGCCATAGCATCGTTGTCCATCTTCCATGGGTGAACGGGTCACCAGACCGCGACATTTCGCATAGTTGGAGAAAAGGACCAGCAAGTGACCATCAGGATGCAACACCTCAGCAGTTTCCAGTTCCCACCAATGATGCAGATCTATCCAGTATATATAAATATATATATATACCAATAAATAGACAGGGCATAACAGGGATACAAATGAAATCATTCATTCATGTTAATCAATCTTGATTAATTTAATGTATTCTTGTTCAGTGGCAGTGGTTCGTTGTCCTTTGCATTGGTTTCAAAGCATATTTGCCAGGATTGCGAATGATTAAGTAACAATCCTAATAAAAGAGGATGGTGGCTGTCAAAACGACTTTGACAACAACAGCGACGACGACGACGACGACGACGACGACGACGACGACGATGATAACCAAAAGGAAGAGGAAGACGACGATGGCGAAATGGATAATGAAGTGGATGATTACGATGATGTAAACAATGTCAAACAAAGGGAATGTAGGAAAAGCAGGGAAAAACGTTGAAAGTAGTTACATATATACATGTGTTCCACGCATTAAACACATGATTTGTCTCACACTAGGCAATCAGAACAACCGAATCACCACACCAAACTGTGACTCAAAAGTTTACTGGACCCACGTGGATTTGGACATGTTTTGCTGCGTTTTCATTCTTTTCGTTGGAAAAAGTAAACCTTTCCCCAACAAAAATCATAGCAACACAAGGGCCTCGGTCACATTCAAGAAGAGCCGTGCGAACAACTCGGGAGGATAGTCGTTGCCAAAGATCACGTCTGCGTTTTCCGACCGCTCCGCACTTTCAGGTGGTTGTGGGACCCAAGGAGGATTGAAAATGATGAGGTCGAACGGGGCCTCTCAGCAAATCGGAGATCTGTAAGATATGGAAATGTATGTTGCATGTGTTTGTGGAGGGGTTGTTCTCATGTTTCCTCCATCATCGTCGATGTAATGTTCATGCCAATTACGTTCTCAAGCGCCTTCAACACAATACCATTTTGGACCGCTAGCGGTTCACATGGCGTGGGGAAGTACGAATTGAGTGCCAATAGAGAAACGGATATATGCTCATAATGCATGTCTGCCGACCACTGCCGATCACAGTGAGAGCGCTATAAACATGGGCAAAAGTAACATGAAAAGTTTTTTTTCCACCACAACTTGACAACCCGTGATCTTTGCTGGTTGTTGTTTGCAAATGAATTAACATAGGTAATTTACATAACTGTGGCGTTGAGGTTTCCCTTACGCATTCCAAAACCCAGGTTAGGCAGTTGCGTTGCCCTTGTGGCACGTACCTCTGGGCCCGAATGATGGTGGCGACGCAATTTTGCGCAGAGTGCTGAAAAAAAAATGGCATGGAGGCTACCAGCAAGGTTAGGAGCTAAGGCGGGGTCTTTGGAAAGCAGGGCGCGGAGTTGTGCTCATGACGCTGGAAAAAATTTTTGGTGACATTGGGTTTGGGCAGATTCCCAGTCAAAGGGGAAAAAAATCATGGCTGTTATTTTTGCAAATTGTATCGTTTCTCCGTTCTGGTCAATAGGTTACTAAAAGCGTTCAGAAGGCAACGTTACGCAATCGCTTTGCCCTTGCGATTTTTGTTTTTGGGCACGGGTGGCGCTGGTGCTTTGGTTCAGCGCAGGATGTTGGAAATAGAAGCCTGGAAGCTGGTTGGAAAGCAAAGCCGGGGTCTTTGGAAAGCAAGGCGCAGAAGTTTTCGCACGTGGTTGGACAAAAATATTTGGAAACCCAACTTGTCAGGGCATCTCCGATAACAAATTCCTCGCATCAAATTCCTCCCCATTCTTTTCTCGCATTCAGACTCTTTAAAAAAACGCTACAACATCGTTTCCAACCCGTGTTCTCATTAGCAAGTTCGATATAAAAGCAGGAAACACCAACGAAGGAAAATAAATTAACTAAGACACAGCCCCATCTGAAGAGCGCAAGTCCCGTTATAAAGTTTTGCTGCTGCCATGTGAGCAAAATTGCTTACCTACATCTGGGTCATTCATTATGGGTTGCTACTGTCAGCGCAACAAGACGGCCCCGTAAGCCCGTCAAAGGATCCAGCACCGCGCAAATCTTGACTAAACGGCCCCAAGACTATGAGAACACCTACTCATGAAACGCAATCAAGAGCATAATACCTTTGTGGGGGTACCTGGCGCATTCATGCGCCCATTCGACCATCTATCTTTCTATCACCCATCTCTCTATCTTTCTGTCTTTGTATTCCCATTCGTCAATCTATTAATTTCTCTGTCTATCACCGAATCACCTACCTACCTATCTATCTATCCACTTCTCTAATCGTTCCCAACATATGTTGGCCCAATCGAGGCAAACAACAAAATGGCTCCAATATGGAACACGTTATCCGGCACGCGCTCGCGCACCGCCACGTGCCCAAAAGACGCGGAATGCTTCGGCTTCGGCCACATAGTTTCTAGCGGTTCAGAATGCTTCAGTTTCAGGTGGATGGGGGGTTGGCCCTGGTTCAGCGCCGCAAGAATGCCCCGGACTCGTTGAGGAAAAACATTCTTTGAGGAAAACTAGGCACACTCCCTGGGCTGTGACTTGTCTTCCAGCAATCTTGGCCAAAGCACCCGCGCTTGCGTCGCAATACACTGAAGTTCCCAAGCAGTCTTGGCGCAAAGGCTTGAAACTGCACGGTTTCAAAGCTACAAAATCATTGGGTTTGCTCTTCTAAGCCCCAAACTTTTTGCGCCTTGGTCATCTCGACACACGCTCGATACACCTCCAGATCCTTGATGTTTGCCAGCAGATACGCCACGGTACGGTCATGTTGGCGAACCCGCGGAAAGAAGGAAGAGACAACAAATGGTTCGACGAGTTCAAGCCGAATTGAGCTGGTAGCAAGTGCACCCACTCATACAATAATATGCCATGGACAACCCACTTAGAAAACATGAAAACAACAATACAACAATGATCAAAACCATTTATCTCACTTTGACCCAGCACAATCTGGCACAATGACCACGCTGATGTATTGGCATCAAAGAGTTTGAGTTCTAA
>VSDK01005913.1:8842-26204 GCA_009767595.1 Symbiodinium kawagutii
GTGGTGGTGGGTGTTGGCGTTTGCGTTTGTGTCGGTGTCGTTGTGGTTGTGGTTGTGGTTGTTGTTGTGGTTGGTGTGGTTGCTGTTGTTGTTGATGATGATGATGATGTTGTTGTTGGTGTTGTTGTTGCTGCATTGATTTGCAGATACCTGCGGCAGGCGCAGCGCATGAGGGGGGGAATCCGGGGGGAAGGCGCAGCGCGGGAGGGGGGGATTGGGGGGAGGCGCAGCGCCTCTCCCCCGAAGCGAGCGCAAAATTGTTTGTTGTTGTTGTTGTTGTTGTTGTCGTTGTTGTTGTTGTTGTTGTTGTTGTTGCTCCTTGGTTTGGTAAGCAGCGCGGTAGGGCACAGTGCTGCCCCTTGTGTTTCTGAGCGGTTTCTATACATTGTGTTGTTTTTGTTTGCGTTTGGATTTGTGTCTGTGTTTGCGCTTGCGTTTGTGCTCGTGCTTGTGTTTGTGTTTGTTTGTGTTTTTGTTTGTGTTTGTTTGGTTGAGTATGTTTTGTTTTGTTTTTGTTTTGTTTTGTTTGCTTTGTTTGTTCGCGCTCGGTTCTTTATCTTTGTTCCGCGTCCTTTTCTGCTTTCTTCTTTTCTTGCCCTCCTCTTGTTGTTCTCTTCTTTCTCTTCCCTCCCTTCTCTTTTTCTTTCTGTCTTTCTCTATTTTTTTCCGTCTATGTGTTTTTCTCCCTTTTTGTCTCTCCGCGCGAAGCGGGAAAAATATTGTTTGGCAGCGCGAAAAAACCAACGGCGCGCGAAAAACCTGTTTTCACAACGGGAAGAATACCGATGAGGCAGGAAAAAATTCATCTGCAACGGGGAAAAAAATTATCGCAAAAACCGTTTTTGCAGCGCGAAAAACTTCGCGGCAGGAAAAAACCGACCTGTAGCAGGAAAACCTTGAACCGCAGTTGGAAAAACCATTCGCGAACGCAGCGGGAAAAGATTCGGGCAGCAGGAAAAAACCTAGCCAAGGCAGAAAAAAATTGGAGGCAGGAAAAATCTGGCCTGGAACAGGAAAAGTCTTCGCAGCGGAAAAAACCTTAGTCCGCAGAAGAAAAAAACCGCAGCACAACGCCCGTCATCGGATAGGCTGCGGCACGAAATCTGGCCTTGCGGGACTCCAGTGATCATAGGCCTGCCGAGAGATGCGCGCCCGGCTCAAGATAGGTGTTGCTGCAAATAAAAACCGTGCTGCCACAGGGGCCGCCAAATTAGCCCACAAACTGTTGGACAAACCAATGGAAAACACACATGTGC
Source organism: Symbiodinium kawagutii (assembly GCA_009767595.1). Lineage (NCBI taxonomy): Eukaryota > Dinophyceae > Suessiales > Symbiodiniaceae > Symbiodinium > Symbiodinium kawagutii. The sequence continues at coordinate 10,099 of VSDK01005913.1, forward strand.
GCCTGCCGTCGCGCGGTCACAGCCAACCGAAGCGTTGTTGTTGTTGTTGTTGTTGTTGTTGTTGTTGTTGTTGTGGTGGGGGTGGGGGTGGTGGTGGTGGTGGTGGTGGTGGTGGTGGTGGTGGTGGTGGTGGTGGTGGTGGTCGTCGTCGTCGTCGTCGTCTCGTCGTCGTCGTCGTCGTCGTCGTCGTCGTCGTCGTCGTCGTTGCGTCGTGGTCGTCGTCGTCGTCGTTTTGAATTTTTTGTTTTTGTTGCGGGTATGGACGTTGATTTGTGTGATGACAAGACGGGAGGATGCGTGTGGGCGGGTGGACGGGAGATCGCGATTAAAATTCAAAAAGGAACAAACCACAGGTGAATGTGGGAAACAACAAATCATGATTTTCAGCGTCATCATCATCATGATCATCATGATGATCATCATCATCATCATGATGACCATCATGATCATCATGATCATCATCATCATCATGATGACCATCATGATCATCATGATCATCATCATCATCATGATCATCATCATCATCATCATCATCATCATCATCACATCATCATCATCATCTTCTTCTTCTTCCTCCTCATCATCATCATGATCATCATCATCATCATCATCATCATCATCATCATCATCACATCATCATTATCATCATCATCATCATCATCATCATCATCATCATCATCATCATCATCATCATAATCTCATCATCATCATCATCATCATCATCATCATCATCATCATCATCATCATCATCATCATCATCATCAGCATCACCACCATTGACTTCCCATCCCTGCCACCATTGTCATCCCATCATCAGTCCATTCCCATCCACACACTCATTGTCATCATCACCGTAGATCGTTCCCGAGTGTCAGCGTGAAATTCATGTTTATCAACATTGTCATCAACCGTCATTTTGGACGGAAAATCCATCATCGGCATTCATTGCATATGAAGTGCGCGCCTGTAGCACATGTTGTGTGACGTGCCGTTATTGTTTCGCGCCGCAAATGTTTAACATGGCAAGTGTGTTTGCTTTGGTTTACGTAATTTTTTCTGGGTTGGAGTTGGTGCATTTTAGATGCGCTTTGGGTCGCAAGTGTGTCGCAGTCGAGATCCAGCACCGTGATGGTCTTCCGCGATGCGTGCATTTTGTTGTTGCAAATGTAGGAATTAGAATTGTGTGTTTACAATTTTTGGTCTAAAAACATATGGGTTGTGACGGTATTTTTGTCAGATGCGAACCTCCGGTTTTGGCACGTGAATAACTTTATGTTGCATTCATGTGTACGCATGAAGCAGTATATTATAGCTATGAATGCAAAATATGTGTGCATTTGCGCACCGCTTGGCATTTTGTACATGCAAAACGGATACACGTGGACATTAGTACACACATGTAAAAATATAAACGCCCATGCACTAGAAATTAAAATGAATAATGCATACGGCGGATCCATTAATAGCAATGAAAAGATCTGACTCATCTCCTTGTCGCGCTTGCCTGCGGGGAGTGAAACTTGTGTCGGTTTGGCTCAGAGCTGCTGTATTTCAGCTCAAGGGAGCTTTGCTGCGCGGAACTCAGCTGAGCAGTGGCGGCAAAAATGATTAACTTGTTTGTTTATGATTTTTGGCCTGGGGATGACTATGCCAGCTACGCTGGAGTTTGTCACAATGGATCACAGTGGTTGATTGAAATCCAAAACATGAATCTTTCATTGGGTATCTTGGCACAAATCTGTGTGTTGATTTCTTTCCAATGGCATCCTCTTAGTTAGCAAGGACAGATGCTTACATGATGCAGTCTTGATGCTTTAAAATCGTTTCAGTGTTAGTTCAACACAAAAACTTCGCAGTTGAACTCCATCGTGTTGGTGAAATTCCGATGGTGTTGGCTGCAGATGGCAAAGCTCCTGTCGTTGCTGTTGCTGTTCCAAGCTGAAGGCCGGATTGTCACGGGTGACCATGTCAACTTTGTTCATCGAGGTAAGCACTAGGGTAACTACCAGGGTAACTTCCAGGTTAACGACTGGGACTTTCTGTGAGTTCTGCAAGTAGGTACAGCTCTGCGAGCCCTGAATGAAGCATCAGTGTTGGAACGCCAGATCGCTCTGTGGTTTCAGCATTTGAGTACCTTGGAGGTAGCATCCATTTTCATGCTGAGGTGATTCAACAAAAAATGGCATGGGTTCACGCAGATTTTGCTGCACAAATCCTTTGCGGCAAATGGTGACCACTTCGTGTTGCAAACGTTTGGCTACGATGTTTTGTCTCATCAAAATCGGATTGATCGAATACCTGATCTCTGAGGCCGGATCAAGGAGCCGTTGTTGCGCACCTTCTGGCCTACCCCTTGGCACATTTGAATCAAATCATATGAGTATATAAGTACGTACTTAAGTATGTACTTAAGTATGTTTAGTTACAGCTTATTGTTGTGCGTCGTTTCTGTTTTGCATTTTGAAGTGTATGCATGATGTTGTTAGCCTTCGAAACATGCCAGGACAAGTTTGTGGCTTATAGCCGATAACTTCGATTTTTAGTGTTTTTAGATAAGATGGGCTTACTACATCCTTGCTGACAATTAATCAGGTTTTGGCAAGGGATGTAGCTACGCCACCAAGACAATCTTTGTCACAGCCTCACAGCTGAGTCAGTGGTAGACGACTATCTTGACTACTATGCGGAGGAAGAATCACATTGGTCTGAGGTGAGGGCCGGGACATGGGCCATAAGAAAGGTGAGCAAAACACTGGACCTTTTGGCTTCTTGGAATCATTTGGAGTCCACATAACAAAATACTTTTTCCTGAAAAGTTTGAATCAATTTCCTGTTCGAATCCAGTGTGCCTTTGTGCAGTCCAAGAAGCGGATGACCGATATCATCAAGCATGCACCAAGTGAGGAGGTGAGCTGACCTGAAAGTGCTCCTTTCTTGTGTCATTTGTTGATTCTGATATGACTTCCACAACTGGCAGTACCTGCTAATCATCCAAAAATAGCCAACGCCCATACAGAAGCTACCAGGAATCCGGTTGGTACACCATTTGTGGACTCATCCTTGCGAGAGCCCAAAAAGTGAGTCGATCTTAACTGCAAAGCTGACATTCTACGCTGTCAGTCTCGAATGGCATCGGTCAATCAGAAGGCTCGCATGAAGGCACCAAGAAATGGAGTGGTTGGGCTGCGGAGTCTTAAACACAGAGCTACTGAATAGATCTGCGATCGTTGAGACTGTCCAGAGCTGAAACTTTTTCCGATTCTCTGCTCCTTTCGTGCTCGCTCTGCTGTCAGAAAGAGCACGATAAGACCGTGGCTGAATACGTCACTGTCGTGAAGCAGGGGCCTCGGTGAAGCACGTAGCGATGTCCACGTGTAGGTTGCCCGTGGGTTGCCCGTGGATTGCTCCTCAGGAAGCTGGACAAGGCCTTGACGGTGCTCCGCCTCTATTGGGACACTGGATGTCCTGTCGTCCAAGTGCAGATGTCATGACAGGAAATGGAAGGTGCAGAATGGGCTGCAAAGCATGGCGTTCAGGTGCTGCTATTAGGGTTTGGTGAGCTCTTTTGTAAGCACTGCTTTGTGACCACCGGAATACATGATCGCTTTGTGGGAGTGCTCAACTCTGCTCAAGATGTGCTGCCTTTGTTTGACGTAGTGCGATTCTTTGGAGCGCAGGAGAAGCTTCAAGCCATGTACAAGGCAACGCAGGGCAAATGCATTTCGATGCTGCACTTGGGCCAGAAATATGCCTGGGCTAAATTCTTTACACTTTTTCATTTGTTCTATGGCAGGAAACTCCAGTCGCGCTGCTATCCAAATCTTTGCTTCAAGGCAAGTTTTGGTGCGCCACTTTTGGTGTAAGATGCAACGTGAAGTCTTTGCGTTGAGGACTTCTCAGGGCTGTAGACCACAAATATCTGCTCGGTTGAGTACGACCAATCACTACATCGTGTACCAGAATAAGAACGACTTCTGACAGGTGACTGATGGCAGCATCCGCAGTTCAGATCTGCTCTTTGTGCATTCAATTGTGGATCCCATATGGATTTCAATATGTTCCATCATTCCATATGTAAAGTTTACATCAGATGCTTTTTGCGGTCTTAAGTTTTCAGCGGCCAAAATGAGCTGGTTTCGCCGCCTCACTGTCTCTGTCCTTGACCCAAAACACATCTAAATTACAACATAGTTTGTCTGAGTAAAAGTCGTGTTATTGGCCTTAGTCATTTCAAAGACATGCATCAGACGCCTGACCAACTTTCCGAAATTGCCAAACACAGGCCTCATTTTTCATAGTGTTGGTAGCTCTTTGTGCAAGTCCTGGTTCCCCAGCTTTCAGCAACCTACAAACGTACCCGCTTTTTGCGTAAAAGAGTTTGGGAAATCTCTTTCAGTCATTTCCGGTGGAGCGCATGTTGGGTCAAGTTGGGCAAGACAGACATTTCTCATGCGATGATGGTCATGCCATGGTTGCCCTCTTGACTATTTTTGTTCGCACGCTCCACATGATTTCTCTACTCGCTTTCTTCAGGGGTTGCTGCCACTAGCTCAGGGGAATTGCCCTTTTGGATGGTCTGTTAGGACCCTTGTTCATCTTGAAGTCATTGTATGCCCATTCAAGACCTCTAAGAAACTAACCTTTATGAGGGCTGTATCTTTAGCAACCCATGGACCACTATGAATACAAGTAAAGAAAAATGATCCAGAAATGATTCTTTGACTCGTTCGATTTCCTTCCGTAACAGAGCAAGAATGAGCAACCAATGTCAGTTCCATTTCGGACCAATGTTGAGTTCATTTTCGGGGCATGGTTGGCTCCGGGCCTATCTTGGTCTCAGGTCATGGTTGGATCTTGTTGGGCTCTCCCTCAAGCCATGTTTGGAAACATGCTTGTCTTCAAAAGCTCATGGTGGTGGTGAGAAAAAAGCACCCTATAAAGAAAGGTAGGTGTACAGAAATGCGTAACCTCTGTGAATGTGTCCTACCCAAATCAATCAACGACTCACTTTGCACTTTCGTTTCAGCTGGTTTTTGTGATGAGTCATGGATTGAACGTTCCCGCGTGGCTCTGTTAGTTCACCTCGAAGTCATCTGCAGGTGAGCCGTTGGTTTCTGCAGCAGCGGCCAACTTGAGGCAGAGTCCTTAAGCTTGAGAGGGCACGAAGCTCACTGTCTAAACACAGCTCTTGTTATTCAGGTGGAAGAAACACATATCATCCAGCAAATTGATACTAAACTATATATTATATATTATGTATATATAGCTCTTTTCCTGGAAGAAAAACATATTTCACTGGACTCACGCGTGGTCGATGACACAAAATTGTGTAGACAGGGGACTATAATCGTCCAGGATAGGGATTCCCATCTCCCGGCTATCGGCAATCCAGCAAATGATAGTAAACTATGTATCATGCATGTATGTAGCTCTTTTCCTCTTGGTCAGGCAATTCCGGCAATCCTTCGCAAATGAGCTTAGTCCAGGACTGCGCTGATGCACCTGCAGATCTTGTGCACGTGCAACACTCATGAATTCTCATCATGGGTGTACAGCTGGCAGGACCTACAAAGTGAGGTGACCTGAACAGCAAGTGATTTGCTAGTGGCAAAAGTTGCTGATCAGCACCAATCCTCGCACGCAATGAGAGTCTGGCCAACCTGGCAAGGAAGCCAAGCTTATCCATTGGCTTGAGGGCTCACATCAGTTTCTGTAAGACCTTGTTCAACAACGCACGACATCATCTCTCTGATAGTGAAACCCAGTCCCCAAAATAGGCCAAGAAGTTGGTTTTTTGGATTGTGTTACTCTCAGCGGTCATAGGAGTGACTATGCAACCTTCAAAACAGACAAGGCTTTGGGACTTTGGGATGCCTTTCAATCTGCGCCACCTCAAACACAGCAGAGTAGTTGGCACACGCCGCAGCATTGGTAGCGCCATGGCCCTGTCTGCGTTAATTGGTTCCGCAATTTCAGAGGTCCACCACCAAGTGCGGCCTTGCTGTTCCATAGGAGCATTTCTTGTACATTATTGTTGACTAGTAATATTGATACTATTTAGTACGAATAGCATAGTGAAGCACTTTGCTGTCAGGATCGCCTCAGAACTCAAAAATGCACGGCAGCTGCACTGAATCTTTTGCAGAGGTTGCCGCCCAAGGAGCTCTGCCATGTCTCATGTTGCCATGTCATTTCAAGTGCATTGTTGAGCAGTCTACAGCAGTTTGCTGTCACAAAATGCACCAGCAGCTTGTGCCCTAGCTCTGAAAGGCAGACACTTTCAGCATCCAGAAATTCAAGTCGTGATCCTTTTGGCAAGGTCAGACCCAAAGTAATCTTTGTAAAGCTAGTAGTAAACCATGGATAAAACCATCCATTTTTTACCAACATACATTGTCACATACACCAACTCCAACCATTCACCGGGGACCCAGGACTTGGAAGCAGACCTGGAAGCCTTGATCGGAATTGCTCCGGAGCTGGACCGCCGCCAAGCTGCGGAGCTGAGTCGATGTTCACGACAGGGAGAGGCATCCAATCTCTCAGCTCTCAACTGAGAAGTCTGCGGCAGTAAGCTCTCAACATGACTCATTTCACATGAGATGGACATCACTGAGATTGCCATCACTGCATGACATCTGCATGACTCATTGACTTTTGACATTTCATTCTGTCAGATTGAGAACATCATGCCTGAATCTTTGGCTCGCAGATCCAAATACAAAAGCAATGCCATTTCGATTACCCCGGAAGAATCTGTAGTCTTCATAGAAGCATTTCAGTTCTCCCTACACTTGCTTCATTTTGATGAATTTTCACATTCCTTCCTTGCCATTGCCGAGCTGCTGTCCTTGTTTATATGATAATTTCTGCAAAGACTTAGCTAAAAGTACCACTTTGAAAAAGCTTCTGCAAAATGACAGTTGACGCTATCTGGAAAGTATAAATGCTACACATTTATGGAACTTATCGACGCCTGATGCAGCTTGTTTCTGGAGAATTTGAGCGCTAATGCAGAGCGCCTCATCTTCTGGAACGCAGAGATCTGCAAAAGCCACAAAGTTCCATCGACTGTAGCTCTGACTCACATTCTGGGCCCGTGGGGGATTTGAATCGATTGACGCCCCCAACCGAAGCGGATCCCTGAACAAGCAATTTCCTGAACTTTCAGTATGTTATGTGTGATGAACGAGCATTTCCCTTGTGATTTTCTCTTTTCATACTTGTGAACTTTCATGATTTCACACGATTTTCTTTTTTTCATGGAAACTTTCATGATTTTCTCATATATAACTTTCCTCTTTCGCAACTGACATCACCTTTCTCTCTCAGTATGTTGTCATAGAGGTGCCCCTGGAGGTGCTTGGAACTGCAAGATTTGGGGGAAATGCCAGGATCATCCAGGATCCAAAGTGCCACTAAGCCCTCACCAAGACCAAGTCAGAAAATCCTTACGTTTCAACTGGCTGCAGGTTCGTTGGAAAAAACATCGAGCAAATGCCTTAGATCATGAGATAAAACAGCGATTCAACTCTCCTGCTCCTATCAACAGCCGTGCTCTTGCCTTTTTGAGAACCTGGTGTGAGACATATTTCTTGCTACCTCAAGGTTCATGCCATTTCATCCCTATGTTCTCATCACGATGCTTGTGCTAGGCTGTCCTTGCCCACCGTTGACCTTGCAGCTCTACGGGAGCTTCTCTGGTCTGGAGCACCAGAAGAAGATCCCAAGGTCAGAGCCGAATCATGGCAGATGTTGTTGGGATATTTACCTCCGGTGAAGGATCGACAGCCTTCAGGTCTGCAGAAGAAGAGAGAGGAATATGAAGAACTTCGAAGGAGGCATTACTTGCCGGTCGAAGCAGAAGCTCCCAGTGCTCCCAGCATCGATGTCGATGCCTCCGGTATCCTTCGACAGATTCGCCTTGACATTCCACGAACATCGCCTGGCTTACCAATCTTCAGTCACCAACGGATACAACAACTGCTGGAGCGAATCCTATTTATTTGGTCAGTGCGCCACCCAGCGAGCGGCTATGTTCAGGGAATCAACGATCTTGCAACGCCTTTCGTCGTTGTCCTGCTGGCATCCGAACTTGATTGTGTACCTGAGGAGATCAATGTGGATGCGGCCGGAGATGATGCTCTTGAGGCAGTTGAAGCAGGGGCATACTGGTGTCTGACCAAATTCCTCAGCGATATTCAAGATCATTATACAAATGGTCAACCTGGAATTCAGCAGATGGTGGCGAAACTCCGAGAGATTGTCCACCGAATTGACCAAAAACTCTACGATCATTTGGAAGAACAAGGTCTGGATTTCCTGCAGCTATCTTTTCGATGGATGAACTGTCTTCTTCTGAGAGAATTCCCCTTCCCTTGCGTGATTCGCCTGTGGGATACCTACATTTCAGAGCCTTTGGAAGGTTTTTCATCTTTTCATGTCTATGTCAGGACCTGAGTCAAACTTGCTTGATCCGCTGGCAAGCAGTTCCCCAGTTGGGAACGATGAATCACATGGGGCATTTTTCCTTGGGATTCATTTTGATATGTTGTTTCTCTGACCTTAATTTTTCCTACCAACAGTTTCCCTGAGATTCATTTTCATTGGAGCAGTGTCAAACCTGGCGGTCGATTCTCGCTGTTATGTACTACGGGACTTCTTCATCCTATTTGGAAATCACCGATTCACCATTGTTTTAAGCCGCGTCATATCAACTCCTAAAGCATCCTTTTTTTTTTGGTAGGGAAGCAACGACCTTTTCTTGCAGTACACGCTGTAAGCGCAAGCGCCCAGGTGTGCGCAGTATTTTTGATCTACTGGTCGCCGCAGCTCAAACAAATGGACTACCAGCAGCTGATGTTGTTTATGCAGAAACTACCAACTGGAAGATGGCGGAATCAAGAGATCGAGCCACAGCGCAATAGCATAGCCGTTAAGGGAGAAGTGCCGTTTTAAAAAGGTCATAGGCCATGTTAAAAGAACGAAAATCCGAGACTCGTTTATGGATCTCTAGCTAGGCAACCATGATTTATGGACTCCCAGTTCACTGAACATCCTGTGCTTTGCAGTTGCTGCAATTGATTATTACAACTATTGTACAGTCGAAGAATGACTTTTAACATCAATGTGATCGCGAGGTACCAACAGCTGTCCTTTGCTTGGCATGCTATGCTCGGCATTGCCATTTTTTTAAAAATGACACTGCAAGGTTTGAAAAAACTTCCTGTGCTTGAGCCCTGCTAAGGAAACTCTTTTGGCGGAAGCCTTCGTTCTGAAGAGCCTGTTTCATTCTTCTCCCAATCATCTGAATCCAAGATGAACCCAAGCTGCAATGGGAGGCCAGCATTGTCAGAGGAAAGTCTTGCTGTGCTGGAAAGAACAGGGGAAATCATTGCATTAGCAAAGCCTGCATGCTGTTCATTCGGGTTAGCAGAGGGCACCGTTTCAGCATTTCTCCTCCAGATGTCTTGATGATTCTTGATGCATGTGCTTGTTGGCAAGGAATGCTAGGGCAACTCTGAGTGGGTAGCCACAGCTGAGCACCATGCCTTAGTCCAAGAGGTAGTCAATGTTTACTTTGTGTCGCTCCATGGTGCTCAGCGAAACTCCGAAAAGTCTTCGAGTCCTTGAGAGGCTCAGCATGGCGCCTGACTCGGACTCGAAAAAAAGCAGCCCTGCCAAATCTCCCATGGAAAAGATCTGAAAAGTCAGCAAGTCCATGGCAGGTAACTGAAGGAAAATTCAAATCTCCTTTTTTGTCGTCCTTTTCACTTACCTGCCATTCTACGAAAGTCAGCTACTCCAACGAAGCCTGTTTGTGTGGGGTCAGGTCGGGAGCCTTGGTAATGATGGCTAGTAAGGGTAAAAAGAAGCTTATTTAGCCTGTTAGCATTACATGGTAAGGGTACAAAAGATACCTTATTTTGTAAACATGATATTTATGCTGGCCAGGTACCATTGGTTCTTGATTTCCACTGATCGATTTCCGCCTCGTCGCATGCAATTGTTGGAGAAAGCGCCGTCGTAGGGATAGAGTCCAAAAAGGGTAAGACCAAAGACCCCATTTGGTGGAACTTTTTTGGTTGGATAGGGCAACCAGGAGTGCTATATTGGCCTATGTTGCAGTACCTTGGACGGAAAGATCCGAGATCCAGCAATCATAGGTGCGCCCTGCATGGGGGCCTCAATGCTTTGATGTTGAATCGTGTTCGGCCAATATCACCACTAGTAGCTGGTCTTGAGTTTTGGGCTACAGGGAGCCAGGGGACATTGACGCCTGCAGATGGGGTTGCCTAATGTTGAGCTACTTTGGTTCATTGGGATTGGGATGTTGGTTCCTTGTAAACCGGCCTGCTTGAACATGCTTGAACTCTGTTGAGCTAGAAGAGCCATGTCGATCTTTGTGTCATGTCGGGCCACGGGGGCTCCCTGACTGTGATCTTTGGTTTCTCCAGGTTGCCATTTTTTTGAACATCGACTCATTGACTTCAAATGACTTCATGTTGACCATGGAGAGCACGTCTGGTCCAGGAGCAAGGACTCGCTCCGTACATCACTCGCCCTTTGAAAGTGAAAGAAGATCTGAAGGCCAACAGGCCACTTGTCGCTGATGTCAAAGGTTTTCTTGTTGGCAAAGAATCCGACTCATGGATGGAAAAGGTAGGTAGATGATGGTAGAGGTGCCTATGGTAATATCGTTATCATCACTACCATCCTTTATGCTTCGTGCAAGTTGCAGATTCTCAGCAAGGTATTTCATCGCTTGCGAGTACAACTGTGACGGAGGCTGGCCATAAAAATCCGGATCTATTCAGCCATAATTGTCAGCCAAGGATCACAGAATTTTCACAGAATCATCATGATCATCGTTGCAATTAGTGTCATCATCCAGCTTGTCCCCATCTTCTGTTCACTATCATTTTCGAACTTCAACTAATCATTAGCGTCAGAATCAAGTTCACCACTCTCATCACCAGCAGCAGCTCATCCTCATACTCAGCCTAATCGTCATCGTCATCATCTTCGAATCTCTCACGACCAGAGTCTTCTTAACCATCTTCATCCATCTTCCTTATTTCTCCAACCAGTGCTGTGTCGCATTTTTGCTCCTTGTCTTGGCATCAAACGCAAAGCTCTACAAGGGAAACACTTGGTGAACATTGGCCCAGCGCAGGTTCTCACCGATCTCCTTGGACAGATAGGTGCAGCTTCGCTGTGACTGGTTCGCTTCTGATCAGTTTCTTTCAACTTTGTGTTCTTGCAAGCTTCTTTCAGCTTCTTTCTTTCAATTTCTTTCTTTCACCTTCTTTCATGTTCCTTCAACTTTGCAACCTTGGAGATACATTCCTGCACCTGCTGGTGGTGACGCGGAGGAGGAGCTGTGAAATCTTCCGCCCAGGAAAACCACATGGAACTCAAAGAAAAAACAATTGTTTTGTAGGAGAAGCTCTTCAGACCATCAGCCCGACTTGGACGTTTAGAACAGACCTTCAACGAGGCACCAAGCGAGGGCTCCCACGTGGTCGGTCGCAGGTTTCCTCTGATTCGTCGCAGGTCTTTAAAGCCTACGCTACGAGCTACTACGAGGACCGCATCTTGAGCGATCAGACAGGAAACGAATGGAAACAACAGATCTACAACAGATCTATATGATCAAATAGGATCGATATTGCCAGAGATCCTCAGGGGGGCAAGAGGTGTTTGCTCAGGTCATGCAGCAAACTTTGGAGATGAATTGAGATTAATGAAGGGCTTGGAAGGGCTTGGAAGGGCTTGTTGAAGCAAATTCAACGGTTGCAGATTAGCGGCCGGTTGGGTCACAGGGCAGCATTTCATCCGTGTACCTTTGGGACCTTGAAGAGGCAGGCGATGATGGGACACTCCGCTGATTGATCTCTTGATTTCATAGGAAGTCCATTGAACTTCATGTGTTTAAGATTGCTTATTGAGTGTTTCTATTGAGTTGATTTGGCTGGTTCTAGTTTCTTCATCAATTCAAAATCATTTTTTTGGATTTATTGGATCTCTATCTGTATTTGATTTGAATTGTTCTCCGTCTCTGCACACATTTTGCATAGCGCAAGGGCTATGCTGGAGCATTCCTCATTCGCAAGGAACTTCCAAAAGTCTTGGGTGCCGTGGCACAGCAAACAGCAGATGGGCAGATTTGAAGATTTTGTTTGGCACCTTCTGAGGGTCCAGCGATATAACCATAGATGCTGGGTTAAAGAATCTGAGGTGACGGAAAATCAGGTGTTTGGGATTCTGTTCACATTCTCGAGGTTCCATGCTCAGCCCAACCCTTTGCATATTGATGTGTGCCCCGTGGCAAATCTTGACCCAGGTGAGAGATTCATCCAATTCCAACTATGTGGACTTCAAGCTGTCGAGCACAATCGTTTTGCATGTACAGGCTGCGTAGTCTTGCAACGAAGATGTCATGACAATTGTGGATTGGGGGTGCTCCTTTGACAGCCTGTGAATGCTGTTTAATGTTGATGATTGCGCAATCCAGCACCTTTCTTTGCCTGTGAAGATGTCGTGCCAAGAGGTCTCTCCGAAAGGGGAACAGACAGAGCTCTCCGCACATTTGAGCCGGCAGGACCCAACATGTGAGTGCAATGTGTGTCATGTATGCTTCATTTGAGCAGATGCATGGACCAATTTTCACATTTTATGGCTTTGTCAAAGCACCATGTAGGGTAGACCGGCCAGATCCCTGCAGTAGATTCAGGCCGAATCCCGGCTTGACCGGCGGAAGAAGTCTGGAGAGGAGAGCTGGATGCCATTCTTTGACATGCTTGTTCAGCTTGCCGTATTGGTGCCGCAGCTGACTTGGTGATCAGGATGCACAAATCATACAAGCTGGGTCGATGATCGAGGAGACGGGGATGTTTCCATCGGGTCTGATGTAGAAACTTTCGAAAGCGACCTAATTTGTGGTCAATACTTCATGTTTTAACCACATGATACTTGATTAAATTTTGGGTTGACTCTTCTATGATCCTGCGCAACGAATCCTGCCTTGAGGACAATGAGAATTTCCGTAACGAATCCTGTATTCAGGACAACGAGAATTTCCTTCGACGGAACCTCGAATGTATCCACTTGGTCGCGGCCCGAGAGTGCAGGATTACTGGAAGCCGTTTCACATCCCAGAAGATCTCTCTAGCTTGGTAACACTGGTCCAAGTAGGCAACAGCTGCAGGGCGTTGCTCTGTGGATTGCAAGGCCAAGCAACACTCTATTCTGGACTCCATGAGAATTCCGGTGAGGTTCGGCAGAAGTGACACTTTACAGAACTGTTACAGAACTGCATTGCCTCCGCCAGGGATTCAGCTTCGAAAACTGCTGAGCCGAAAGGTGCAATGTCGCCAGCTGCTCCACAAGGCTGGGAACGCTGTGGCAGCATGATGCAACTGATGCAACACTGCAATGCCGCTGGACACTGGGCAGGTGCTAGTGATCAAGTCGAAGTCAAGGGAGATGCAGGCTAAAAGAATGAGCTGCAAATTTCTTTCCTACGACAAGATGCTTGTGATCCAGTTCTATGCCTGAGAAACTGTGTCTTGACTAGCTGCTTTTCGGCTCAAATAGGGTGCAAAGCTACCAATGTGGCACCCATCAAATGTAAATCGTAGACATTTTCTTTGACCGCTCCAGGGCCTTTGGTTATCCTTCCAATTTTGCTCTTTGAATTCCCAGCAGCAAAACACAGCCATTCACATGGCGAGCGAAGCGCGCCAATCTGACCCAATCTGCTAGCGCAAGGATCATCAAGGATCAAGGCGAAGCTCAGTGAAGCTCCCTGCGCTGCGACCAATGACATGTTGGACCTTCATGAAGACTTGCCGCGCAGAACGAGGCGCAGACAGCGAGCCTGGAGTCCTTGTTGTGGCCTGGTTGGTCGTAGCCCTCGGATCATGGATAGATAGGCTGAACATTTCCATTGTCAGGTTAGGAGGTGTTTTCACCATGGCTGGTCCATGTTGACTGTGCAGCCTCCAGTTGTTCGTTGAAGGTCGTGGTCACCAGATTTGTCCAAGAGATATCAGGCCTTTGCGGGCGCGGGTGATTCGTTGATGGACAACTTGTGTCTTTTTGGCAGCGGGATACGGGTGCCCTGGTACCTTGGAAAAATGGTTCCAAAACCGAAGCAAACAGGATCAATCAAAATCAAACACGGTTCCTTATAATCTATCAGTTTTCGTCCTTCTTCTCTCTCAAAATTTGACCCTAGGCAGCACTGAAACATTTTCTTTCAACGTTGCTCCAGGACCTATTGGATGAAGATGAGGAGGAAAGCGAAGCTGCTTGGCAGCAGTGCCTCTGACCTTGAAACTTCTGAAGCTTGGCAGAAGCCGTAGGTTTTATTTGATGCATGTCGCTTTCCCAGGCTGGACTGCAAATGACTGCAAGATGCAGTTCGGCTTTTCGGATGTTCACACAGCCAGGCCGACAGGTGACCTGTTGGATTGCATCCTTGGAGAAGAGCTTGCTCCTGAGAAACGTTGCATATGAAATAGAACTTCCATAAAGATGCATTCTGAATGCATCCTATGAATCATATGAAAGTGAATTGATATGATCAGATAATCTCCCAAAATGCTGTGCTTTGTCTCGTGCTTTTGGTTTTTGTGAACTCTGAGCTTTGGACTTTCAAGCCGTGCACTTTCCGTCCAAGACCTTGGCAAAATGCAGAGACGCCCGGAGGGTGCGCTTCTTAATCTGCAGAAACAACTTCGCATCTTGATCACTCAAGGTGCTGTGCTTGTCAGGGTGATAAGCTTTGGCCACCCATAATAGAAAATTGAGAGGTACGGAAGGCGTTGACGTGGTCAAACAATTTGCAGTTTCCAATTCACTATGAGTTCATCATGAGATTCCTCTGCTTAGCTTTGCAGATGCAAAGTTCGCATCGTGGGGGATGCCTCAGCGGGGACCCAAGAGCCAAGTCGATCTGATCGCAGGCATTTGTCAATTGCGGCTCGTTTTGAGGCCCTGAAACGACTTTTCGAGCTCCCACTCAACGCCGCAGGGGAGGTGCCTTTAGCAGACCCTGTCCCCACAACTTCACCCTCCGACTCGTCGGCAGGCCTTGTGTCTGCACCGTGTTGGAGACTGCCTCGTAAGATCCTCAGATTTCTGGGTAGGACTTTGGCAATTCGCATTTTTTGCATTCTCTTCATGTGCTTTCGCAAATCTCAGTTCGCAGTGCTGCAGGTGGTGCTCAATGCACCCAACCATTCTCTGGATGAGGCAGAGGCCGGCAGCTCTCAAACCTGGCGAAGTTCCTGGATCTGCGTTGCTGGATCCACCGTCCGCCTGTAGGATTTGGGACCTTTGGGATGCCAAGGTTCACCGAGGCGAGGCTGCAGATGTGGTGTTTTACAGCTGGCCTTCCCACTTTGCTGAAGGTGTCCTGCTGAGCCAATCTTAAGGCAGTTGATGAGACACCATGATGATCATTGAATACCAATCAATGGGAGCGGAATTAGTTAGGGAATTTTTTTTGGATCTTTTTGGGGAATTTTTTTTGGATTTCGGCCTGTGTGCTTTCCTATGTTATTTGCAGCATTTTGGAACTAGGACCTCTCAGTTCGCATGTTATTTGCAGCATTTTGGAGCTTGGACCTCTCATTTCCCCTGCTATTTGCAGCATTTTGGAGCTAGGACCTCTCACTTCGCATGCTATTTGCAGCATTTTGGAGCTAGGACCTCTCCCTTCGCATGCTATTTGCAGCATTTGGGAGCTAGGACCTCTCACTTCGCATGCTATTTGCAACATTTTGGAGCTAGGACCTCTCACTTCGCATGCTATTTGCAGCATTTTGGAACTAGGACCTCTCACTTCGCATGCTATTTGCAGCATTTTGGAACTAGGACCTCTCAGTTCACATGCTATTTGCAGCATTTCGGAACTAGGACCTCTCAGTTCACATGCTATTTGCAACATTTTGGAACAAGGACTTCTCATTGCCCATGCTATTTGCAGCATTTTGGCGTAGGGTTGCTTGTTGCTTGTTGCTTGTTGTTGTTGTTGTTGTTGTTGTTGTTGTTGTTGTTGTTGTTGTTGTTGTCGTTGTCGTTGTCGTTGTCGTTGT
>VSDK01005913.1:30818-43136 GCA_009767595.1 Symbiodinium kawagutii
CTGCTGAATCTTGTTTTGCTTCAAGGCATTTGATCCACGTGCCTTAAGAGAGTCGACTCATTCGCTCTTGGAGGCGGCAAACAGTTTGACACGCCCCAGGTGAAACATGATAGAGGCATATAATGTAATTTATGTTACCCCGAAGAAATGAGGGGAAAGTTGCAAAGAAAATATGTACACATGGACTTGTGCTGTCACTTGACTGTTCTTGGACTCGTTTGTGTTGATTGGAAAATTTGGGACACGTTTACTGCCTCTATCTTCATTTCTCAGATGTTGACGAGTCGGTGTGACCAAGACGGGGGCAAGCACCTCAGACCGGCTCACAGCTGGATGTTGTTTTGAGTCGAGGACGTATCAGCAGGTGAGTCTCAGTACTTATGCACTTCTCTGACGACTCTCTCAAAGGACCCAAGGATTACTTTCTCCCAAGTCTGCCCCTGCTTGCCCCAGATCGATGAGTGACATTGTGAATTTTGAGCCTTCCCACTCTTGCACTCGGATCATGTTTACAAAGTATGATAGTCAAAAACCGCCTCTCCCCGCCTGTATATTCAACTTGCAGTTCCACACAAGATGACCTTTCCTTTGGAATTTGGGTTCTTCACTTAAATTGTTCCCCGTTTGAGTTCCCGTTTTGGCATTCCTTGGCTTTTCGTTAAAGACTCAAGCCTGGTGGTTGCCAACCTAATTGCCCAAATTGAGCCATGGTTTTTGAATCGCAGTTGCTCAAGGAGACTAGTCTCCTCAATAGACACCAAGGGTTTCCGGTTGAGCTGCGGGGGCGGGAAGTGCAAGGAATTCTACATGCTGTACGAAAGATCCAGTGCATTTCAGTGCCACTGTTTCCCTGTAAAATCAAGTGATGAATGATCACTTTTCGTTGTGAAAGAATGAATTCTGGGGGCACACTATCATCTATGCACTAACCCTGACAAAGCGATCTTATCGTTGACAAGTTTCCATGTGATGTATTTATTGTTGATCTTGAACCCTTGTCAGGGAGTATCATAGCCACTATTAACTCTTATAACTCTTAATATGCTAGGTATAGTATTATAGTTCGCATAGCCACTATTAACTCTTATATGCTGGGTATAGTTCGCATTTGGAGCCATTGACGCCGCCAAAGTCGCAACTTTGCTTCTGTGAGGTCACTTCCTGCTTGTGCCGAGTCCACTCGGTCCCCAATTGGTGCCCGCGTTTGGCACTTACACTGCAAGAAGGCGCGTGTTTCAAATTTTGTGTTGTCAAACCTTTAAGTCGTACTTTCCTCTGAGGAAAGTTCATTTTGGAATGGAATTTCCGGAATACAACATGGCGTAAGTATAGGGTTTCTTGTTTGGTAAACCAGCTTTTAGCTGGCGGGTAAGAGTTTGTGAAGATGACACAGAAGCGTTTGATGTTTGTATGTTTCTTTCTGAGAAAACATGATTGTTTGGACGTGTTTCTTTCATGAGGTCCAACGAGGATGACTCCTCAGATGAGACTGAGGCAGCGGTCGAAGCGACAGAATTTGAGTCTTAGATGTGCAGTAAAAGGAAAACAGTTTTGGAGTCTTCTAGAGTCTCTTAGAGTCTCCTAGAGTCTTCAGACAAGTTTTCGTTTTTGAAGAAATTCTGCAGATTCGAAGAGCGGCGCCAAGTTTGACCTTGCCCAGCCATGAGCTCAGCCTTCAAGGTGAGCACGATTTCAAGATGGCGGTTGAGCCATTGAACTTGAGGCGTAGAGACGTCTGAACCTCCAGCAACTTCAAAGCAGGCCACCTCAACATTTCCACGGCTTCAAAAACTTCAACATGTTTCATGTTTCAGTTCTTGATTTCTTCTCTTGACTCTCTGATCATCTTTATCATGATGGTTCAGGAGCCAGAAAGGATCTCATCGGAGGAGAATCAACAGTGTGATTCTTCTACACCTTCACGGCTCCGGGCTGCCTTGGTGTCTCTGCCTAAAATTTGAGAAGTCCAGCTGAGTGGCGGCTTCAGGGTTGGGTAGAGGAATCATCAGATTGGATCATTTGGCTCAGATGATCGGCCCAATGTGTGTATTGGGGATTGATCGACTTGTCCAGGGTTTGGTTTGGAAATGCGTGTGTGAGGCTTTGGGATGGATGCTAATTGAGCGATCTTAGGGAGACTTGTCCACGACGATCTCATGGTTCCCGGATGTGAAGCATTTCGGACGCAGTTGCCAATTCCTGCAGTTGACAATGCCATTTGAGATCCACAAGCATTCTTTAACACTTATCATGATTGACATCAATGTATGGATGCATGTGGGCATTGCTGACATGGGCAGAATGCTTGGGCACCCCAAGACTAACACAGATAAACGTAGTGCCAGTGCCTTCGTCTTGCTCCCTGTCTTTGCAGTTGCTGTTGTTGTTGGTTGTTGGTGGTTGGTTGTTGGTTGTTGGTTGTTGGTTGTTGGTTGTTGGTGGTTGGTGGTTGGTGGTTGGTTGGTGGTTGGTGGTTGGTGGTTGGTGGTTGGTTGGTGGTTGGTGGTTGGTGGTTGGTTGTTGGTGGTTGGTGGGTGGTGGTTCGTGGTTGGTGGGTGGTTGTTGTGGTTGTTGTTGTTGTTGTTGTTGTTGTTGCTGGTGGTGGTGGTGGTGTTGGTGGTGCTGCTGCTGCTGCTGCTGCTGTTGGTGGTGGTGGTGGTTGTTGTTGTTTATGTTGTTGCTTGTTTGTGAGAGTTTTGATCTATTGCGCGTGCTCGTGCTTGGTCCTTTGTCCTTTGTCCTTTGTCAGAGCTGGTTTTCTCTTTGCCTGTGTCGTAAGATCAATCGAACGCATTCCTTTGTACCGGCGACCGAGCGCAACTGTCGAACTCTTCCGTTTTGCAACCCTGGCTTCCCCCACCCCGGCCTTCCCCCAGCAAGGCTCCACCTTGCGCTGCTCGCCTTTCAGTTTGCCAGGTGACCCAAGCTTTGCTCATGTACCACGCAGCAGTTCGGGGCTTGGAAGTTCTTCATTGGTTGCGTAGTATTGTGCAGCTGGTCTCCGACCCGATGGACCTTGCATTTGGCCTCCGCAAGGTGCGGCTTGCTCAAGTCCACCCCGACTCCAGAAAGTCAATGGAGCTGAAGCATGTATCCAGCTCAGTTTCGCCACAGTGGAAAGTCAGTTGGCTTGTTGTGGGTGCGGCAAATAAGGCCAATATTTTTCGGACACTTTCAGCGGCCGTTTTTGTGCTTCACGGAAAGCACGCGCAAAATAATCTTGAAGATTCAGACCATCTTCAAACCAGCCCCCAAATCACTTCTTTTTCGTTCCAAGTCTCAGTCCCATCAGATCATTGATCTTGGCTGTTGACTTGTTATCCTTGTCTTGTATGTGAAAAGCTTGGGTCTCGAAGGAAAGCTGGTTGACGTTGCCATTATTGCCTTTCAGTTGACAGCAATTCCTGTTGCCTACTGTGGAGTTCTGTTCGCCGACGTTGGGGCGTTGGACAGGTTTGGAACATTTTGGAATATTTTGGGCCACACACACACACATTCCCATCAATGTTGACGACTGGGACCCATCTTAGCCCGAGTCCGGCCCATGTTGGGCCCATGTTATGTTGGCGCCATGTTGGCTCTGTGCATGTTGGTCGATGTTGTTGGGCCCATATTTGGGTCATGTTTTGCCAATCTCGACTTTGGATTACCAGTATACAGCCCAACTTGTGCAAAATCTCTACCTCAGATTGTTTGTGGCCTCCGCACATCGCAAGCCATACACCTTCAGTGCGGGCAACTTTGCCAAGACTCTGGAGAGGCAAAGATGGGCATATTGCGACTGGAAAACCTCAAACTTTCCCGCTCACAAGACACCCCATGTCCAGAAATCACTTGGCATTTTTTGCTTCTTATAGCAGCGATGATGCTGTTTGAAATATTTGCAATCATTACAAACCATTCTTGGATTTTACATTTGCCAAGCAGTTGCCACCAAGGTCCCAGCGGGTGCAAGGCCAGGCCACCATGGGACTGCTGAGATGCGATGAAAACGCTATCGTTTTCCATCATTTGGCCCATCATCTGGCCATCATTTGGCCATCATTTGGCCATCATTTGGCCATCATTTTGACAGCTTTTTCACAGCTTTTTCCCAGGATGTTCTGTTGAGCCCATCAATGAGGTGGACAGCCAAGAGCTGCCATCACCCTTTACGCGTGCGGCAAATGATGCTGCGCTCTGTGGAGCACTGAGCACTTGACCATGACTGTGTTGAAAGTGCTGGTTGTTGATGATCACATCAGCTATCATCAAAGATTTCAAGGCCAAAATGGATGAAGAATGGATGAACAGTGGATGACCAATGGATGGAAAGTTGTGGATCATGAGCATTTTCACTTCTTTGTTGGTCAGTGATGGCTGCTCACCATTGGCCACCCATCACCAACCAATCGCAGACTTCGTTGCCACCGCAGTGAGGTTCGGGCACTTCGCGCCGCTGCACAGTTGAAGGAGCGATCCTTGCAGCTCCCGTGCTTTGCAAGACTCGGTTAGCTGATTCTATTCCAAACACGAGCCTTTTACTACAAAACGATCAGCATTGTTTCCTTGAGATGCGGTACGATTATTCCAAAAAAGATATCATCAAGACCCTCACGCAAAGGAGTGTGAACGAGGTTACCCGCGTTCCATTTGGCAACAAGTCGATGGAGGTGAAAAACTGGGGACCACCAATCACGGCCAAAACTCATATATTCTCGTGATGAGGGCACCTTCAATACCTCTTCTAAAAATGCAATAGTTTTCGAGGCGCTCAGCACCATGAGCTGCTAAGATATTAATTCGCACCTTTAGTTCGAGAGGTTTTGAAGGAACATGTTCAATGATAGACTACATCTCTGAACTCATGGTGACATACAAGGGGAACAGGAACCATTCAGATCATTACATGACCCTATATCAATTTTGCTCGCATAACAGAGCACCATTTGCGGGCAAAGTTTATTTCAAAGTCTAATAGCATCAAAACTCGCAAATATGTCCCTTGGAAAGATATGCTGCAACAGAAAAAGCGGCGAGAAGGATGCACATGAACTTGGAGCAGTGCCGAATGCAAGGTGAAACTGAGAAAAGGTCAGGTCAGAAATACTACAGAGTGTAGAGAAAGACCATACATATAAGATGAGAGTTGCTGCATATATATTGGAGTGTACAATATCTCTGGATCCGTTCTGTTTTATCCTCCTTTGCCCACTGCCACGGCGCTCCGTGCACAATGGCATCGTCCTTGTCAAGGACTGGGTGAGCCGGGGGGAGTGGTGTTTATCTTGGTGATGCGCGACGCTTTTCAGACTTTGTGTGGCTCACCAAAGCTGTCACTAAAGGTTGGTGAGATGGTGTTGCGTTTTACGAGAGGCCAAATAGCACTTTCAAAGCCTGCATCGGAGTCGGGAAGAGGTCACAATTTGATACAATTTGTGGGCTCACAATTGGAAACATGGGCTTTGTAGGGTCTAGGGTGTCTAGGTGGGATATGTATAATGCCATCAACATTAAGGTCCTCGCAGCAGCCATCCCAGTTCATTCGTGTCTCGTCGTCCCAGCAAGTTCACCATGGGAAGCTGGTTTTCAAGCACCAGCGAGGACCAACCAGTAGTCCCTGAGAAGAGAGAGGTTGAACGAGATTCCTGGCCCAAATCTCCGCAGGGTGGAATGGTGTATGAGGAGATGGAGAAACTAGCGAGGATGACGAAAGATACAAGACTACGTGGACCAAGGGCTGATCTAAAGCGTTGACGTGGAACTGCAATGCGAGTCACGTCACAACACATCAGCCTTCGTGGGAGCAACTCTGGAGCTATGGAGAAGGGAACCACCCTGGCGAACGTTGTTTCGGGTGAAAGCATTGAGGCCCGTTCTTACGACCAAAGTGACAGACTGCATTGGGAAAGAAAGACACTTCTTGCAGACTTGCTGCTTCCCTTTGGCGCTGCCAAGAATGGGCACAGGATTGATGAACAAGACAGCTCCAACAGTGAAATTACCAAATTGTTTGTCACAGTGGGTCTCAGGCTCTTTGATCGCCGAGTTGAACAGTTGAAGAGCTCCTTGAGTCACTTCGGCTTGAGATCCCCATCCTATTTGCTGGCAGAGCTTATCAACTGGGAGAGGAAGGGTTGTTGTGAAATCCATGAGAGGCAAGCGACGTCCCTTGAGTTTGAACCGGAGATGGTATCTTCACAAGGGACGTCGCATCTTTCGTTTCAAGCCCTGGAAGCTCCTCTTTTCTCTGGATCAAAATTCCTCTCGAGAGATGATGAGAGTGATGGTGAGGCGGCATTGTCTGAGCCAGAGGCAGTTGTCGCTATGAAGTTGACAAACCTTGTGGATGTCGAAGATGACAACGTGTACTTAGTCTACGTTCGCAGTTGCCACTTGCGCGATTCCACAGATCTCGAAGCCATCGAGTCGTGCATCCCTGTCGAGATCAACGATCCCAAGGAGAAGAGACCAGTCATGACTTTCCGGATGGCAACAAGTGATCTTGTGGGAAACGTCAAGGGTCTCCTGGTTGGGATGTCGAGGGAAAAGATGAGGAGCAATGACAAACACAGCTTTGACGAACCTTGTTTCGGCCTTCTTGGCGACCGTGTGGTTCTGTTGCTGGATTGCCGATGGTCATTCTACTACAGCAAAGAAGGTGAAGAGATTTATGTCACTCTTCAGCTTCATTTGCGTGGAGGTGTGGGTGGTGGCAATGACCAAAAGGCAGAGGCTTCTTGTTGTGAAGAGTACTTCAAGGCAGAAGTTTCCTCCACCTCCTGTGCTAAATAGGGCTGGAGATTGTCGCTCAGCTACTTCCGACAAAGCACAGAAATTATGATGAAAGTGTTGCAATGCAACTTCGCCTGTGAATACCCAACAGACGAAGGCAAGTTCACTTTGGTGGGGTTCACAACAAGATGAGCCTGCCTGGGAAAAAGCAAGCCTCGTGACTGAACAACGCAAACACAATTTCTTTAAAACAAAAAAGGCAATGAAGAAGTTTTTTGAACATCAAACCGGGATTTTGCAAAGTGTAGTGCACTCATTTTGGTGTCATCATCCATGAAGCTTGGCTTGTTCCAAGTTCGCTAACCGCGACAGAAAGCACAGGTTTGCATACCCGTATCAGTTGTGCAGCGGCTGGTCTGTGTGATCTTCATTGCTCCATGGCCATTGTTTTGCAGGACAGATGCCACCTTCTCCAATTTCTGGATGCCCAGATTTTGGCGGGACTCTTCCGAGACCTTGTTCATTGGAGTGTGGCTTGTTTTGGGTGTTCATGATATTCCCTTTTCGAATGAACATGTCTTTTTCTTGCTAGTGAGACTCTGGTGGGACTTGGGAGTAACGAATTACCAGCAAATAAGTTTTGCGAAATCAGATACGGCGAACACAATGAGCGCATTCCAGCGAAGTGTCCTGTCCCCAACCATTGTGACGACTGCTGCGGAAATATGTTGAACTGATGAGAACTGCACAAATCTAGGCCAAGCAGTAGATGTTTGCTTGTTTGTTGGTGTTTATCCAACCGTTGTCAACGATCAGAGATATCGGCAGATGGTATATAACCAACATGAACAATCATCGACCATTGTTGGCCATTGCTAATCACTAACTATTCAATACTTAATCATGATGAACAATGGCTAATAATCCCCTCATCACTTAATCAGAACGAATTACTTCACAGGTAACACTAACATAAATGAAGCTATTAGTAACTTACATTCACCACCATTTAAGCATCATTTAAGCATCATTTAACCATTTAACCATCATTTAACCATTTGTTAGCATCGTTGATCAACCACCTTTCCCAATGCCATGAGCCAACCACCTGAGCTGAATGTCAGGATTCCCCGGCTCGCCTGCCACGAAGGCGGTATCCCTGGAAGTGGTTTCCCCCCGAAAGGTGTCCATCCACTGGGATAAGATGGATCATCATTGATAAGAATGGATGATGAATATCAATGATGAAGCATTATCAATTTATCAACCACAAAATCATGATTTTGCCCAAGAGTCGTGGTTCTCTGTCAAAATGTTTGGTCGTCACCATTGAAGTGGTTACTAATGGTCAAATTTCAAAGAGCAACCGACGAGAGCAAGGGGATATACCCACAAAAACCATCAGCTTGGATTGTCCGTAAATGGTGTACCCCTGAAGACAAGATGTTGGTTCGATTCAACATGACCACTTAAGTATGATTCAACATGACAACTTATGTTTAGTTTGGGGTTACCAGCATATGTGTGGACAACCCAGGATACAGTCCGCTGCCAGCGATTTGACCTGCCAGGTTCCAATTGCTGCTAGCATCGGCCCATGAATTCCTGGCAGACTCCTTTTTTGCCGAGGTCGCTGGCTTTGCCCGAATCCTTTCGTTAAGCGATTTCGTTTGCAAAACGATTTCGAAAGCAGAGAAAGGTCACAACAGATTTCTGAAGGAACCAACAGTGGAAGAATTTGAAGACTTCGCATGAGTCACTTGAGAATTTGGACACGAGGAAGTTCATGGAGATCCTGAAGTGGATATCTCAAGACACCGCAGCGCGCAGTCGGGAACCTGTCTGTGGAGAATTTGAACCCCAAAAACCCATTCATTCAATACCTTGGATGTTCACACTGAAGTGTGAGAAATGTACGGAGCACAAATTGGTTCAAAATTGTGAGAAATTTACATTTGGAACATGCCGAGGGGACACTTGCACCGAAGCAAGAAGCATCTGGCGGAGTGAGCCACTTTGCGTGGCACATAAGTTGCCGCTTGTTTTGAATTCATCAAATGAGACAGATCTGTTAAAACATATGGCATATGGTTTGTTAATATTTTGTGGGATATTTGCTCATTTTCATATTCCTTTGTTGAATTGATTTCCTATAGACAGGCCGTTTGGATGACATGACGTCACGGCAGGTACGCAGGTACTCAGCCAGCAGCGCGCGAAAGCACATTTGCTCGAAGTGTTAGGGAGCTGGAGGAGCTAGACCCCGGAGATTTAAGGCTGCTTCCAACCCAGACCACCACCAGATCCGTAAGAGTGACTTCCCAAGCTGCTTTTGGGTGGTTTAGAAGCTTTTTTGAATCAAGACACTGATGCGTCATTAGAAGAAAGGCAAAACTGTGACCACCTGTTAGATGTATCTGTCAATGTCGTGTATTTCACCTTGCACAGGAGAGAATCAACGCCAAAATGGTGAACGCTCATCTTTGTGGATTCCTCAGAGATCCTCAGAGCAGCGTTTGAAGCACCGTGGCAGCAGCAGCACGTGATTTGGTGGCAGGTTTGGCCAGGCTCTACCAATTGCGGCCCTGGAAGGACACTACGTGGCGAAGCTCTGACATGGTTGTCGCTGGGCCATGGTGGGGCCCCCTCATGAGTCATGTGATGCCTCATGTCTCCATTCAAAGAGGATTTTGATGTAAAGAAGAGGTCGTGGCTGGGCATGTTTGGGCGCAAGCTTCAAATGTTCTTGCTCCAGGTGTGTTGTAAATCGTTTTACATATTTGATCACTGGTGTTGCATTTGCAGAGAATTGGATAGTGCTCAGAATGTTGAAACCTGGAATTCCAGGAATGTATTTCACAAACTGGTGCTGCACTGGCAATTTTTGTTTGCCATTGTCAAAGTATGGTCTCAGTCACTGCACCTTCAGCTTTCAGGTCAACGTGTATGTTCATGTCGAAGTCACACTGCAATCTTAGCTGCATTTTATGTGACCATTTTTGTTGACAAGTTCTAGGCAACAAAGCTTTGCCCGGCTTAGCCCATTGGCTGGGGCGCCATTTCGCTTGTTTTTTCGAGCACGGCCGCGTTCGCGCGCCATGGCGTTTTCGCCCTCGCAGTCGTCCTCCAGTTCTGCGGGGATGAATGCGCAGGCCAAATCGTCCCAAATTCTGGTGGATCAGGAGGAGTAGGGCCAAAATCTGACTGGTTTATTTATATTGCGAGCAGTTTTACAGTGATGATTCTTATGAGAACATTTCACATCCATCAGTGGAACAACAACTCACAACCAGGACAATTGATTGGGTACTGGCGAAGCATTCAAGCACTGGGTACTGCTGCCGGTTGCGCACCATTTCACCTGTTGGTACTTGCGAAGTCACATTTGTCCAGGGATCCCATGCTAAGCTCCTGGAGTCGAAACAAAATGTGGACAGAAGGCCGAGTTGCTGCGGGTCCCGGGTCCTGTGCTTCAGGGACTTAGTTGGAAAGTATGACTGGCTGGTACATAGTTTGATATTTTTTCTTTTCCCAAGTGTTGGTTTGGGATAGGGAAGTTTATTTTCAAGGGTTGGTTACCAACAATGTAATAACAAATGGTTGGTTGGGTGATATTTTTCGTAGGGGTTGAAACCACCAACCAGATGACTTTGTCACACCTTGGGAAGGTACAATAAGAGGAAGCACATGGAAGCAAAGAAGAAAAATACAGAACAAGAAGCATACCAGACCAAAACATCCCTGCATTAGAGAAGCCTGCAGAACGGAACAAGAAGCAAAAGGAAAACGTGTTCAAGGAACAAGAGGCATACCAAAAAATACAGAAAGAAGGAGCATACCAGTAGGATAAAGACAAGAAGCGGAAATATAGCAGAAGCACACAGACAGGAACAAGAAGCATATCGGAAACATGCCAGAAAAATACGGTCACCAAGAAGAAGTACTGCCTTACTCCGAACCTCCCTTTTCTCCCCCTTAGCTTTCGTTCCCCATGTGGGCCTCAAATTGATTCCCAGAACCAGAGTGGCAGAGAGCTCGAATACCGAATCCAGACAGCCATGCGATGGATCAGACCACTTCTTCGAGTTGCTTTCCGAGTGATGTGGTCTCGGCACAAGTTTTCTGTGCGTTGTATTGAATTTTCATTCCTCATTCGATTCATGAAATGACATCCCTTTCAATCATTATGAATTACTGATTGATCGTTATTAATCACTTGATTCCTATCAATTACAAATTTGATGACACTGCATTTGTCACATGAAAATTCGCAGGCTGTGGCCGGGAGAAGTTTGGGTCCTTTACCCAGAGATTTTTGAGTTGTCAGGGTTTACCTGAGATTTTCCAAGCTGTAGCAGCTGCTCAGGTACAGAAAGGCGTAAGTGATCAGCTGCCATGGGCTTAACATCAGCAGGGAATATTAGCTTCTGCATCTTTTGCCAGAGAGAAACGGACAAAACAAACAATATGTAGATTCCACATGTAACTCTCCATATGATTTCACAATTCTATTCTTTTATTGCGCAACGTGAGTAGCAGAGTGCTATGCAGCCATTGCATTTCCGTAGTACTGCAGTGTTTGTTGCAGGGCAGACTTCACAGGCATGCTAGCTTCCTTGAGAAAGCCAGAACCATCGCTTCTTGGCCGAGCAGCTTTTATCTGCTTTGTCAAGTCTGCCTTTGTCAGAGTTATAGGAGTTATACGTTATGCTTATTGTTCTTCCAAGGACCATAACTCAAGGCAGCTGGAGAGAACTACTGATGGTTCTATTTGTTCGGCTCAAGGCCGTCAGGGTCGAAGGATGGCTGTTCCCTTTTGGGTCCAAGGCTCCTTTCCCGAAATCGGTTCGTTGCAGGCCAAGGGCATTCGATGTATGCGAAGCTCTCACGAGCTGCCCTGCGCTGAGATTTCGTCGTGTCACGGCCGCCTGGATTTCAGCTGCATCGAGATGGCTCGCAGGTTGCCCGACAGTATGCTGCTTCTAATCTGGAAGGTCCTGCAGAAGGCTGGCCAAAAAGGGGCATGTGGTACTTGGGTAGAAAGACCAGCAGATTCCAAGCTAATCCTGGTTGATGAGCTGGTGGTATCGCCGGTTTGCAGGGAACTGCTGGGAGTACCTATTGTCGCGAGCTAGTAGAACTGATTGAAATGGTTGTTTCTCAAAATAAGGAACCCATGGGAAACCCAAAAATGGTTGGTTTGTCACTACATTAATTATGGCTAATCTAATAAACGACAATTTTGGGGTACCCCCATTTTGAGAAACACCCAGAGAGATTGTTCGTTCGCGGTTGGTCACGGTCACCTTGTGCCACGCACTTGCTATGCAGTCGAGAGATGTTGAGAGCAAGGTGTACAGCCTGTTATTAACAATTATGAATCATCACTAGCTATTAACCTATAGTTTGCCTATAAATCGTTTTCAACTACCTATTATCAACTTGTAAAACAACAATGTCATGTTTTTCAAGGATCTTTTTGTTTGATGAACCATCATCCTATTGTGCAAAACCCCAACATTGATCATTCTCAGCCACTCCACTGCGAACTGCGCTGGTCCCCTCTCCAAACTTGCCGTCGTTGCAGGCGCTATCTCCTGCTGA
>VSDK01005927.1:7604-36885 GCA_009767595.1 Symbiodinium kawagutii
TGGAGGGCGGATGGGCCCAGCCGTTGGTAGTGGATGGTCCTTTGCGGCAGCCTTTAAGTGACTACATCGATGGTTCCGGGCGTCACGAAGCATGGCAGCCTCCATTGGTGCAATCAGCCCTTCACGCGTTGCCCAAGGCACGGCGTGTCTCCTTTGAAGAACTTTATCCGCAGGACCTCGTGGCCTCTTTGCTTTGAACATCGATGAGATTTATCTATGAGTAGCATGAATGCAGCATGAACATTTATAAGTAGTGAACAATGAGTAGAAGTAGAGTCTAGAGATACTTGTGGAGATACTTGCAGAGATACTTGTAGAGATACTTAGAGATGAGACAAATAGATTAAATAAGCAAATTGATAAATTCATAAGATAGATAAAAGAGTAGATGAATAGTTAAATGAATAAATAGATGAATAAGCATAGCAAAAATGAATGAATAAGTAAAGCAACAAGCAATCAGAAAATAAGAAATCAAGTAAATGAATAGATCAGTAGATAAATGAATGAATAGATCAAAAAGCAAATGAATAAGCACATGAAATAGATAGATAAAGAACCAGCAGCTTAAAAATCATTCAAGCAAACAGATCAATATGCCAATAGATAAATAAACAAGTAAATCCAGATTTTTTAAATGCATCGGCAATAAATACGCAAATAAATAGGCAAACAAAAACAATGAATAGATTCGCAAATAAAAAATGAACAAACAAAGAAATACAGAAATAAACAAGCAAGCCAACATAAAATACATCAGCAAATACATACAGACATAAACAAGTAAATGAGTGAATGAATATGTAAATGAAAACAACTAATAAGGAAATGAAAAGAATTATGAAAAATAAACAGCAAATAAATGGATCAATGAGCAAATTAATAAGCAAATGACAAATTTAACAATCAAAGGCACATAAATCAATAAATAAATAAACGCACAAGCAAAACAGTAGATAGATTAAAAAACATAGAAAACATAAATAAGCAAGCAAAACAATAAATTCACAAATCTGCAAATAAACAGAAAATTCCAGGAATAGACAAGCAAGCACAAAACGATAAGTAAGTAAACACATAAATGAATGAATAAATAATCAAATAAACAAATACGTAAACAAAGAAATAAATAAGCAAAGAAATGAGCAGATAGGGGAAACAACAATAAACAAATAAAGCAATAAGCAAATAGATAGATAAAATAAACAAGCAAAGAATCAAACAAATCAATGAAAAAGGAAGAAAGAAACATAAAGAATAAATAAATCAACAAAGACATGAACGCATAGACAAATAGACAAATAAGTAAAAACATAAATAGATGAATTAATAAGCAAATGACCAAATGAGTAAATAGATAAATCAAACAATCAACACATTAATCAGCAAATCAATGAACACACAAATGAAGAAACACACAGATAAACAAGCGTATAAAGACAGAAACACATTGACCAGCGCAAGCACAGACATTTATATGTAACATTATGTAACATTTCTTTCTTTTCTTTTTTTTCATGTGGATTCCTTGATTCGTCTAATGCTTCGACAGGACCGCACTGATGCCATGCGTCTCGCGGTCTTGGAGGCTCAAGCCAGGGAGATGGATGCCAAGGAGAAGCTTTCACGGTCGCCTCAACGAAGAGGCAGAGAGAGTCGCCACAGCTCTCCGCTTTCGGGGCGTTCGCCACATGGGGCGCCTCCACATGTTCCACTTCCCATCTCGAGATCGGCCGTGGTCTTTGGCACGGCCCCACGCATTCCAGTCGCACCTGTGGTGTCACCAGTGCCGATGGCACCACCGAGACAGCGCTCCAACTCGCCATGTCCCTGTGCAGTGGTGAAAATGCCACCGGCACGAATGGGCTTGCCTGAGTTGAAACAGAATTTTACTGAGCTGAAGAACAGCACAACATCTTTGAAACATCAATTGCAAGCGTTGCAAGCACGTGCCATTGAGGAGCTGACCAGAAGTGCGGATACAACTGTCACTCCGCCAAGTGGTCCCAGTGAGCAAGCTGATCTTATCTCAAGCGCCTGATCGGAAAATGCATTTGATTTCCTCCTGGGAAAAACCTTTATAAAATCAAGTGACCCCGGGCAATCCGTGTTATATAAAAACGATCATTCCTTTCAAAAAAATGGGATGGGGTTCAGCGGTGTTGACATTCTGCGCAATTTTGGGACTCAGCCAACTGGGATATTTGTTGAAATCGATCTATTACAAATGACCTGGGGCACCTGATTCTATAAGGACCGCATTGTTCTTCTATGTTGATCTTTGCACGATTGTTGATAATGCTGGTGTCATCGCACGGGTTCGGACTGCGAGCAGAAACCATGTTTCGAGGCCCAAAATGTCCCAAAATAAATCACTACAACATCAATGAATCCTTGTGTCAAGCTCCAAAATAAATCATGATAGATTCAATATCCAACCAGCTACTATCCAGCGGAATCTGTGCTTCGGCCCCCAAATTAGATCATAGTAAAATCAATCTCCAACCAACCATTATCATTATCAGAATCTGTGCTTCGAGCCCCAAAAACAGGATCACATCAATTCCCAACCACTATTGTCCAGCCAGTTATTCAATCATTAATCATTAATCATTTGGCCACAAATGGACTGTAGATTATTACCATGGACTGACTCACTGTTAGATACACAAAGCACGGGTTTCTTTGGGTGGGATCCGTTGCCCTAGGGTCTTTCTGAAATCCAGCAAGCACAGCCAATGTAAGGCCCAACCAAAATCAGTATGCCGCCCTTCTTCAACTTCATTCTTCCTTCATCTTCCAACTTCCTTCCCTTCAACTTCCAACTTCCTTCTTCTTCCTTCTCTTCGTTCCTTTTCGAGGGGAAAAAAGACAAAGAAACCGAGCAGTTTGGTGAAGGACTGCGCCCTGGAGATGCCGCTGGTGGATGAGGTCTCCGTGCCTGTGTGCCTCCGGCAATTGCAGTGTCACGATGAATAAACACAACGGCACAGCTCAAAAGATGGCAACGTGTTTTGCTTAGAGATGGCGTAAAATTGTGTCCATTCTCTGTCCATTCTTGCGACATGGCATGTGTTGCCATCTAGGAACCTCGGTCCCCCTAGAAGCTTGTGCCATATGCAATGCATGAGGCAACGCCTGCTCTAAAGGGCTCAGCATAGCGCACAGCTCACCACTGTCGATGCAAAATGTGCCTCCTCAAAATATCTCAGGCATAGTTCAACATACCCTGCCTTCGTGATGTGCCTCCCGCCTAAGGGCTCATAGCTCAGCATGTAGCGCACTGATGTGATGCTGGTGTTGTTTGCTGGTCTTGTGGGCTGGTGTTCTTTTGAGGACATTTGATTCTGCTTCCTTGCTTTTTTTTGCAGGCTGGTGTTCTTGTTTTTCGTTTGCTCTTGCTTTTGTGGGCTGGTGTTCTTGTCTTTCGTTTGCTCTTGCTCTTGTGGGCTGTTGTTGTTGTTGTTGTTGTTGTTGTTGTTGTTGTTGTTGTTGTTGTTGTTGTTGTGGCTGTGGTTGTGGTTGTGGCTGTGGTTGTGATTGTGGTTGTCGGCCGATCTTTTCTCTGGATGTTTTTTTCCATTTACCTATGCGACCTATGCGTCTCTCTCTCTCTCTCTCTCTCTCTCTCTCCACTCTGGATAAATCTCTGCCTAACTCTGTCGCTCTCGATCCGCCTCCATTGGAACATCAAAAATCGCTTTCAAACATTGTGACGTTGTTTTTTTGCGGCTTTGACTGACCAACGTGCTTCCCGCCACAGTGGCGTGCAACACACCTCCGAGCCTGCTGCTCTGCCGAGCCTACTTTTTGACCGTGCCACAGCACAAAACAGGGTTTAACATCTTTAGAAAACTTTTCTAACATTCGGTTTTTACATTTGAAACAAATGGCGGCATTTCGCGCCAATCCTATCAGTTGCGAGTCACGCCTGCACATCTCTCTTGACATTGCTTCTTTTGTGACATCTCTGCTGAAGGACTTCGTCTCCATAAGTCAGACGTTTGACTTCCAAACTTCTTTCAAAAACTTCTTCGATGCCTTTTTTCCATACAGGAGTTTACCAGATCATTTAGTTCTGAGCTGGAATGGAGTCTCTCCACACTGTTGCATCAGCGGGCCAGGCCTGAAGGCAGAGATGTTGGTGGCCGGAAAACAAATAACTTCGTCAGAGGACGTCAGCCCAGCCCAAAATGCTTGTGTTTTGTTGTGTGATTTTCAGATTGAAATTAACTATAGATTCTCAATTGATTTTCCGAATTCTCTCTTCAAATTCTCTTTTTTAGATCTCTTAATCTTTGTTTATCCTCGTTTGTTGGTCGCGACGGGTTCTTCCTCCCAATTTGTTGGTTTTTTGAATCTTCGCAGCGGTCAGCTTTTTGGCTCAGCCAAGATCATGGATGAATATGTGCAATGTGGATACGAGACTTGACGAATCGCAACTAACAGATCCAGCCGTGCACAAATGCATCCTGCCATGCAGACCTCGTAGAACAGACCAGGACATGAACCACTGTTGTCGTTTGATCAAACTTTTCACATCGCAATGCCTTTAGGCCCGCGTCCAAAGGTACCCGTGCATCGGAGCGCTGTTGTCCTGTTTAGCTGTCTTGGCTACATCTTTTTGGATCGGTGTTTTGTGGGTTTGAGGCCACGCCAAGGCCTCAGAATCTCCCTGAATGCAGAAAACGGGGAGGAGAGTGCAGCACCAACTTTGGATTGCATCACCCCCATTGGTCCCTTTTCTCCTTTCCGTTCCTCAGCTTGTTCCTTTGATAGCGAGCTGGGAAAGGGCATGACTGATTTGACATCCCAATCACCAGAGTTTGCAGTGGAAATGAGTCGCATGCAGCTGGATATGCAAATGGGGCGGGAGCCAGAGCCTGAGCGCATGCGGACACTCGCGGATGGTTTGGAAGCATCACACCAGAAATGGCAAAGTTTGATGACACGGCTGCAATTGAGTGTCTGGACCGGTCCACTGGGTGGCTTTTGTTTTTCCTCACCCCCTTGGGGAAGGAAAACCATCTTTTTCTATTTTTGATAATTTGCTCATTTCCATCCGTAATATGTATTGTGCAATTCTGTTGCGTCTTTTCCGAGGCAGCGATTTCCAAAGCCGTGAGTATTTCAAGCTGTCTTTGAGTCATTTAGACGGCCGCAGTATCGACGACCTTGGGAAAATGGTGCAGTATCAGGTGGATTGCATGAGGGCAGTGGCATCAGGGCTCATGCCTCCCGCTCCCCCGCTGGGTTTGGATATGTCACCCCCCAAAGAGGGCATGCCATCGGCCACTGCCTCACCACCTATGATTGACGCCGAACCCTTTGACAGTTCGGCCTTCACCAGTGAGGTAGTGAAGAAAGAGTATGACGATTTGCGCCGAGACCATCGGCAGTTAATCAAGATGGGCGAAGCCTATGGAGATTTCGATCCTCTTGGGAAGTTGGCCTTCTTGGATCAGGTGGAGCAAATTGAGGAGCGCTGGGACATCTTTTTTGGACGCCTGGGGCTGCTGGGGCAACTGAGCCCAGATTACCGGCAGCAGAGCTCTGACTTTCTAGACACTTGATCAAGAGCCTCTTTTTAAAGAAATAAGCAAATAGATGAACAGATAAATAGTTTTATATTCATTCATTTATTTATCTATTTATTGATTTGTTAGTTTATTTGTTTATTTGCATATCTATTTATTGATTTATTTATCTATTTTGTGTTCTATTCATCTATATAGTTTTTTATTTCTTCGTGCATTTATTTTTTTATCGCTTGCTGATTTATTTCTTTGTTTATTTACCCATTCATTATTTTTTTGATATTTACCTATTTATTTACTTTTCTATTCGTTGATCGGTTTATTTACCTATTTATTTGTTCCCATTTTGTATATTTATTTATTCAATTGTTTATTTATCTATCTTTTTATCGATTTATCATTCATTTTTCTAATTTCAATCTATTAATTGATTGATTGATTGGTTGATTGATGATTGATGAGTAGTTCGTTGATGAATTTATTACATTTATCTATTTGTTTACTTTTTCATTTATTCATTTATTTATATATATCCCTTTATTGCTTGCTTATTTATTGATTTATTTATTCATTCATTCATTCTTTCTTTTTTTCTTTCTTTCTTTCTTTCTTTCTTTCTTTCTTTCTTTCTTTCTTTCTTTCTTTCTTTCTTTCTTTCTTTCTTTCTTTCTTTCTTTCTTTCTTTCTTTCTTTCTCTCTTTCTTTCTCTCTTTCTTTCTCCCTTTCTTTCTCTCTTTCTTTCTCTCTTTCTTCTCATTTCATTTCATTTCATTTCATTTCATTTCCTGTCCTTTCTTTTCCTTTCCTTTCATTTTCATTTCATTTCATTTCATTTCCTTTCCTTTCCTTTCACTTCACTTCATTTCACTTCATTTCATTTCATTTCATTTCCTTTCCTTTCCTTTCCTTTCACTTCACTTCACTTCATTTCATTTCATTTCATTTCATTTCAATTGACTTCACTTCATTTCATTTCATTTTATTTCATTTCATTTCATTTCACTTCACTTCACTTAATCTCATTTAATTTCCTTTCATTTCATTTCATTTCAATTGACTTCACTTCATTTCATTTCATTTCATTTCATTTCATTTCACTTCACTTCACTTAATCTCATTTAATTTCTTTTCGTTTCATTTCATTTCAATTGACTTCACTTCATTTCATTTCATTTCATTTCATTTCACTTCACTTCACTTCATTTCATTTAATTTCCTTTCATTTCATTTCATTTTATTTCATTTCATTTCAATTGACTTCACTTCACTTCATTTCATTTCATTTCCTTTCATTTCATTTCATTTCATTTCATTTCAATTGACTTCACTTCATTTCATTTCTTTCTTCATGTTTGTTTATTTTTCCTTTGGTTTCTCACCATATTCCTCAAGATTGCCGGCAAGTCTTGAAGAAGCTTACAGTAGAAGACAGCCGCAGAAGCGAAACAAGGATTCCCTTCGCAGGGGGAAGGAGGGAACTGGTACCGTTTGAATTCCTTGGGGTTTACCTTTTGCGAGGATTCCATGGGCCTCACTGCCCAGCAGTTCCGGCAATTGCTGCGTCGAGCGCACGATTTGATGCGAAAGGATGCTGAGGCCGAGAGAAATTGAAGGTGAGAGAAGTGAGAGAAGTGAGAGAAGTGAGAGAAGTGAAGGATTGATGAAGTGAGATAAGGTGTGCTGGCTGCTCTCTGAAGCTGGCCGGCCTCTGTGGCTCTCCGGGAGATGGCAATAGTCCCACTGGTTGATACATTCTGTGGTGACTTCATCGCGTTCTTTTTCTCAGGGGCGAATTCAAGGTCAGAATGCTAGGCTCGCGGGCTTATTTGTAAACCCTCATGTGTAAATACAGTAGTGCTAGGAGCGTCCGACTACATAGAATATGCATTTTTCAATCCGGTACTTGTTGAACCAAAAATTTAAACGTGGAGGCACTTTCTTGGGATATATATTTGTTCCTACAGGTGTCGGCCAAAGCCATTATATACTTAGACCATGGAGGCGTCTTGTTCAGTTCTGGTGACTTTGAAATCCACACTGCTGGAAGAAGTTGTAGCCGGACCCTGCATGAGACAAAAAATTGTTGAAAATCAAAACTTTTGAGTGTTGCCGGTGGTCGGGAAAAACTTGCCAATCCTTTTTGCGTTTTGTTTGCGTTTCTTCAAACCACGTGGACCCAACCAGTTGTAGCACAATACAAAGAATCTCATATGAACCAATCATGCACACTATATAAGTTCTGTCCAGAAGATTTGTACACAGATTCAGTGGGGGACCCTAGGCAAGACCGACATTTGTTGAAAATCAAGGAAGACCTACTACCCGTTTTCGCTTTTGCTCCTTTTGCTTCACACCATGCAGGCCCTACAATATATGTAAGACGGGAACTTACAACTTGTTGAAAAATGTTGAAGTGCACTTTTCTTTGAAGAATCATTGTGTCATATAATGAAATTCCATGGGAACACAATTGTTTACAGCCAACCAAGTAGTGAAGACAGAGATTGCCTTCGGTGATGAATTGGTCCAGCAAACATGTTCTTGCGAGCCGAACTGCATAGCTTGAATATTCCAAGTATATTCTCAACCCGGGGGCCCGGGGGGCCTACTTTGAGCTGCCAAAATACTCTACGTTTTGACCTGTATTTGTTTTTCTTCAATGCCTTGGGTGCCATTCGGTAAGAACAAATCCAACTCCATATTCACATAGACACATAGAGAGATATAGAGATATATCTACATAGTTCTGTACCCATGGATAAACATCCATATCGACCCCCTGGGCGCCCTAGCAGGAAGAACTATTGTGAATCCATGTCTCCAGCCTGCATCGAAGCTATGGCAAGACCCCTCTAACTGTAGACCATTCTGTCTTCTTCTAGCTGTACTAGCCCCCGAGCTATGCCTCTTCTTCTATTTGTTGATTCTGTCTCCGGCCTGTGCCAAACCTTTCGGAGTTGCCACAGCAGTCGCGCAATTCAAACACCTGTTTGGCAGTGAAAAAGCACTTGAAGGCGCGCTGCTCAGTGGAGCATCAGACACAAACGAAGGGATATCAGAAATCGAAGGCAAGACAAGGCAAGCCGTCGGGTTTTAAAGGTGGCTTTCACTTCCCGGAATTATTCACTGAAAAAAGGACAAATTCAAAAAAGTGAACCAAAAGAGATATCATGTGATTTTTACATGGGTGACATTGTAGAGATTATAGCCAGCATGTTCATTTTAATTCTAGCGCTTGACAGTTGTCACTGATCACTTGCCTGCGTGCAACTTGCCACTTCTCACTTACCACTTGGGTCTTGGCAACCCTTGGGGAGCTGGCAGCAAATGCGTATTGTTTGACATTATTTGGCGTACTTTGATGTCCCCACAGTCTTGGATCAAGATCTTGGTAGCACTGAAGAAGTTTGCGCCAACACGTGCACCCTCCCTTCCAGATTTCTGGAACGAGGAGGCCAATAGAAGCACGAGAACATAGAACGACAAGAACCCGAAGAGTTTCCAGTGCCTGTGTTTACAGTGTAGGCATGAAGGAAAACATAGGGCAACAGGAACATTCGGCTATACACAGTTTGCAGCTTGTGGTGGAAGTCATTTCGCACCATCCAGCACCAACTGTCACTGACACAGCGACAAGTACACCCCAGACCAAGCTTTATTCAAAACAGAGCGATGAAACCACATTGAGATTAGACATTTTTTTTTTTGTGTTTTCGACGCTTCCTTGCGTCTCTTGAGGGGCACAGGTGTGGTTTCTTTGTTCCCAGTGAGGTGCCAGGTGCTGCCCTCAGGTCTTGTTCACTGTGCCAGGAGAGTTGCAACGGGCAAGTGGGGACCGTCAGCGAGGTGGGAGATGTGGTAGCCCCGCATCAAAGCAGAGCTGAGATCTTCTTTGGCGGCTGTGATATTGCGGCAGTTCATTGTAGAAACCCGATCTGATATCATGTAGTATCAGGTTTTTGTGGAATGTGATCCGAAGGGGCCGGTTTTGGCAAAAGGACATTCAATTGGATGTTTCTCAACTTGGGGAACCCCTAAAATAATCTTTACCAAGGATGTTCTTGCGATCGGTTCATTCGCAGCTTGGGGCTCGCAGGAGGGGGCCTTGATTGAACAGAAGAGCACGATACAAGAAGCAATGCCCCTCAAGAATTCTTAGGTGTTCCATGCGAGACAGATCCCCTAGCAATCTTGAGACTAATTCTTTGGAATGCAGGAAACATTCCCTGAAGATTGCGTGAGCAACTGAGCAACGTGATTGTTCGCTTCGCGATGCGTGAATCAGCATCGCATCCAAGACAGCAGTCAACCTTGGAACATCTGCTCCCAAGTCGGGCAACACACGCACCACACTTCCCAAACCTCAGGTTTGTGTAGTTCCCAGACTTGGTCAATGCAACCGCCAGAGAAACCCTGAGGGATCAGTGGTGCAAAACCTTCTCGGTCTGGGTGTCCTTCGGGATTTCTTTCGAACCATTTATTGAGCGCAGATCGAAGATGATCGAAACATAGCGAGTCTAACGAATAGACAAAGAAACCTTCACTTTGTGTTTTCCAACTCGTTTGCCAGCCATGTTGGGTGACTTGATGGAGAGGAGTTCCTTAGCCGAAGCTTTGGACAAAATAAGCTCCGACGTCGCTACGCAAAATGCTCAAGGGCTTGATGCGTTGAAGACGTGGCTGGAGGTGCGCTGCTTCTGACTTTCAGCGAGAAGACAAGTGAGACGACACGATATACTGCTGTACAGGATCAGAGCCTACAGAACTACTAAGAATTGAGAACATTTGAAAGTTACACAAGTGTGTTACAAGTATCCTACCAGTATACTACAAGTATAGTACCACTCCCTCTTATTCTTCTCCTTCTCCTTCTTCTCCTGCTCCTT
Organism: Symbiodinium kawagutii; assembly: GCA_009767595.1. Taxonomy (NCBI): domain Eukaryota; class Dinophyceae; order Suessiales; family Symbiodiniaceae; genus Symbiodinium; species Symbiodinium kawagutii. The sequence continues at coordinate 18,028 of VSDK01005927.1, forward strand.
CTCCATCTTCTTCTTCTCCTTCTTCTCCTTCTCCTTGTCCCTCTTCGTGTTCTCCTTCTTCGTGTTCTCCTTCTTCGTGTTCTCCTTCTTCATGTTCTCCTTCTTCACGTTCTCCTTCTTCATGTTCTCCTTCTTCGTGTTCTCCTTCTTCGTGTTCTCCTCCTTCTTCTTCTCCGTGTTCTCCTTCTCCTCCTTCTTCTCCTTCTCCTTCTTCTTCTCCGTGTTCTCCTTCTCCTTCTTCTTCTTCTTCTTCTCCTTCTCCTTCTCCTTCTTCTCCTTCTTCTTCTCCGTGTTCTCCTTCTTCTCCGTGTTCTCCTTCTCCTTGTCCTTCTTCGTGTTCTCCTTCTTCGTGTTCTCCTTCATGTTCTTCTTCATGTTCTCCTTCTTCTTCTTCTTCTTCTTCTCCTCCGTGTTCTCCTCCTTCTTTTTCTCCGTGTTCTCCTTCTCCTTCTTCTTCTTCTTCTTCTCCGTGTTCTCCTTCTCCTCCTCCTTCTTCTTCTCCTTCCCCTTCTCCTTCTTCTCCTTCTCCTTCTTCATGTTCTCCTTCTTCTCCTGCGTCTTCTCCTTCTCCTTCTTCTCCTGCTTCTTCTTCTTCTTCTTCTCCTTCTCCTTCTCCTTCTCCTTCTCCTCCTTCTACGTGTTCTCCTTCTTCTCCGTGTTCTCCTTCTCCTTGTCCTTCTTCGTGTTCTCCTTCTTCGTTTTCTCCTTCTTCTCCTTCTCCTTCTTCATGTTCTCCTTCTCCTTCTTCTTCTCCGTGTTCTCCTTCTCCTTCTTCTTCTTCTCCTTCTCCTTCTCCTTTTTCTCCTTCTTCTTCTCCGTGTTCTCCTTCTTCTCCGTGTTCTCCTTCTTCTCCTTCTTCTCCTTCTCCTTGTCCATCTTCGTGTTCTCCTTCTTCGTGTTCTCCTTCATGTTCTCCTTCTTCATGTTCTCCTTCTTCTTCTTCTTCTTCTTCTTTTTCTTCTTCTTCTTCTTCTTCTTCTTCTCCGTGTTCTCCTCCTTCTTCTTCTCCGTGTTCTCCTTCTTCTTCTTCTTCTTCTTCTTCTCCGTGTTCTCCTTCTCCTCCTTCTTCTTCTTCTTCTTCTTCTTCTCCGTGTTCTCCTTCTCCTCCTTCTTCTTCTTCTTCTTCTCCTTCCCCTTCTCCTTCTTCTCCTTCTCCTTCTTCATGTTCTCCTTCTTCTCCTGCGTCTTCTCCTTCTTCTTCTTCTTCTCCTTCTCCTTCTTCTACTTCTCCTTCTTCGTGTTCTCCTTCTTCGTGTTCTCCTTCTTCGTGTTCTCCTTCTTCGTGTTCTCCTTCTTCTCCTTCTCCTTCTTCATGTTCTCCTTCTTCTTCTTCTCCGTGTTCTCCTTCTCCTCCTTCTTCTCCTTCTCCTTCCCCTTCTCCTTCTTCATGTTCTCCTTCTTCATGTTCTCCTTCTTCTTCTTCTTCTTCTTCTTCTTCTCATTCTCCTTCTTCTTCTCCTTCTCCTTCTCCTCTTTCTACTTCTCCTTCTTCGTGTTCTCCTTCTTCGTGTTCTCCTTCTTCTCCTTCTCCTTCTTCATGTTCTCCTTCTTCTTCTCCGTGTTCTCCTTCTCCTTCTTCTTCTTCCTTCCCCTTCTCCTTCTTCTCCTCCTTCTTCTCCGTGTTCTCCTTCTCCTCCTTCTTCTTCTTCTCCTTCCCCTTCTCCTTCTTCTCCTTCTCCTTCTTCATGTTCTCCTTCTTCTCCTGCGTCTTCTCATTCTCCTTCTTCTTCTCCTTCTCCTTCTCCTCTTTCTACTTCTCCTTCTTCGTGTTCTCCTTCTTCGTGTTCTCCTTCTTCTCCTTCTCCTTCTTCATGTTCTCCTTCTTCTTCTCCGTGTTCTCCTTCTCCTTCTTCTTCTTCCTTCCCCTTCTCCTTCTTCTCCTCCTTCTTCTCCGTGTTCTCCTTCTCCTCCTTCTTCTTCTTCTCCTTCCCCTTCTCCTTCTTCTCCTTCTTCTCCGTGTTCTCCTTCTCCTCCTTCTTCTTCTTCTCCTTCCCCTTCTCCTTCTTCTCCTTCTTCTCCGTGTTCTCCTTCTCCTTCTTCTCCTTCTTCTCTTTCTTCTTCTCCTTCTGACATGTATTTCTATTTTTTTTCTTCCCTTGGTTTGTACCAGGACCGGGCCAAGTTGGAGAAGGCGGACGATGATGCAGAAGTATGGCCAGCGGTGCTGAAGGCGCTGAATGCCCATGGCAAGCGGCAACTCGAGGCCTTGGCACGTGCAGGTCGGCTTAGTGGGGCGCTGGGTGGCTGCATAGTGAGCATTCTAAGCAGTTGAACCACTGTGCAGCAATGCTTTGAATGCTTAGAGTTCAACTATAGAGTTCACTTACAACTATTCTAAGCATGCTAAGCATTCTATGCAGCATTCAAAGCATTGGTTTGGTGAACTTTGCTTTTGTGGCCAATCAGAAAGGGATTGAGATCATCCAGTGGCTGGGGCTCCAACCTCTCCCTGCCCAAGGTGGTCGCAAGGGCACCTTCAAAGCGGAGGGCCCTTCACTGCTTTTGCAGGTTCTGCAGCACCTGGGTCGCCGGGTGCGGAAAGCCTCGCCCAGCGAAAAGTTGCTGAGGTGGCAACAGTCCCATGGTGTCGAAACATTTCGATTTCGTCTGGGGAGGAATGAAGATGCACAGAACATGAATGAAGGCGAGATTCGCAAGATGGAAAACGTCAGCAAAACACATATCAAGAGCAAACCATGTTTTCGATCTGAAGCCTAGAGTTAAGTTTTGGCCTCAGGTGTTGGTCACCCATGTTGTTTTCATACATACAGGTTTCAGGGAAACTGTGGATATCTATCTCTCTATCTATCTTTCGATCTATCTCTCCATCTATCCATCCATCCATCTATCTATCTACTTATATATTCTTTATTGCCCGGCATTCCCCTAAGGCGCACTTGGGCACACATCACCGAAGCCTTGCGTCACCGACTCAGCTCCATGTTATGACACACTTGGATCGTATTGTTTTCTTTGTGTTGACTTTTCCGATTATTCCGATTCTACATCCACAATCGGCATGGGTGCGTCCGTTGAAATAGACCAAACTGAAGCCAGGCCAGCAAAAGTGATGGTTTCTCGATGTGCGTAGCCCTTCTCATTGCCACGGAGTTGTTTTTCTCTGCAATATCACCACGCAGGGTGTTCTACCCTGAAAGGTAACGAGATGCTGGCAGCAAAGCAGCCAGATATACTTTTCTACTTCTGCAACTCTGCTACTTCGGACATGGACGTTGAGTAGCGTTGAGCTGAGGGCCAGTGAAAAGCATCGAAAAAGGTGACCACAGAAATGGTGGTCGAACGTTGAACCCACAATAGCTCAATAGCACTTCTTTACGAACAATGACATTCAACCATTGATCCATGATCCATGAAACCAGCGATGGTGGAGGAACTCCTGCTTCATGAGACGATTTAGGGCCAATAACATCCAACATGGTTCACATCAACGCAGGTTAGCATCCACTGGTTCATGTCATGACCATTGTTGTGCTGAATAACGGCTTTCATCCAGGCACCTTGCAATCGGAAAGGAGTCAGTAAGGGTTCAGATTTCGTAGGGCCGGTATAGGTCAACCGGATAGATGAGGAGTTTTCAGCCACGTGCAGTTTCTTTCAGGCTTGGACCCATGCCTGCAACCGAGTAGTTCCCAAGAACCGCTGATCTTTCAGGTAAATGCGCCGCTGAATTAGCCGAAGGCTTCGAGCATGGAGCTTTGTGGCAGCTGAGAGGGCGAGAATTGAAAGGTCTCCTCAAGGCTTTGCTGGAGGCTGGTGATGGCGGGTGATGGCTGGTGAATGGCGGGTGATGGCTGGTGGTTGTTCAGGCTGCTTGTAAGTCATGTTTCATTCAACATATGAAGCTACTGCAGGTACACGCGGAGGAAGGTGAGTGCGCAGTGTCTCGTCAAGTGTTCGAAGGATGTTTGAAGACTTTACGCTTTCAAGCGATGTACAAGACTCAAATCCAACACCGTTGGACGAGATGTGAAGAATATGACAAGTCGGATCTTAAATCGAAGAATTGGCCCTCAAAGCCTTGCTTTGTTTGCAATGCCTCTGTAAAGCGGTCCAGTCTAAAGCAAATTGCAGATCCTAGCTGCCGCCATTTGCTTGTGTTTGCTTGGGTTTGTATGTGTCTGTATGTGTCTGTATGTGTCTGTATGTGTCTGTATGTGTTTGTATGTTTCTGTATGTGTCTGTGCTGTTCACCACCTGTGCCTTAGCAGGTGCGTCACCTTTTGCAGACCCCCGAAACAATGCAGTGCTCACAGATCCTCAATGCATGAACTCGAATAATTTTGAATCAATGCTTCAGCATGCTTCAACATGCTTCAACAATCACCTGAAAGAATGCTAAATGCATTCCCTTCCCTCCCTACTATTTCTTTCTAGACTCAGCATCTTACCTTCTGCGTTTGCACCCCGCTTGATGTTCACAACATTAAAGAACCGAGACGCTGCATTGCAGTCCACAGGTGAAACTTCAGCCCCATGGCAGACTCAAAGCAGATTACAGAGCAGTAGGACTGTCGGATGCGCGTAGACAAGATTCACAGAGAGTACGTGATTATGAGGCAAGATTAAGAAACAGTCATCTTTCAATCGGCATGTTTCATGTGGCGCCATTGTGAGCGCACTGCATCTTTTGGTCCTCATAGATTGTGCATCCACGTGAATCCCCACGAGTGATGATTTCCTCAGAAACAAAATATGCATCATTTGGGGGCACCTCCTCTCTATGGATGGATCATGCCTGTGGTGAGTCCATCGCCACAATCATCACATACCAAGATTTCATAAACATGTTAAACAAATTTCATATCAATGCAACATAGAGAATTTCAATGTAAGATATATAAGTAATATACTCTTTCTTTCGTTAGGCCGTCAGAGTTCAGAGAACGCGGGCCGCTGAATTCAGCATGCCTGTGAAATTGTTCATGGTTGCAGCTGCCTGCAACCAGGCCCAAATATTTTGGGCCACTTTAATGGGAAAAACTGAAAGTATACTGTAGCTCAAAGCTCAGCAAGATCAGCGCCCATTGCGGCAAAAAAAAACCAGCTATCCAACTCCACTGCACCAATGGACTTCTCTACACCGGCTACGTAGAGTTCAAGATCTCCACTGGCCAAAAATTCATGACTGACAGTCTCGGGAAGCAAGCCGCAAAGCCACGCCACCAATCTGCAGCCATCGTGTTGGCCAAGGCACTTTTCCTCCTCACCGTGGACTCCTCAACACGGTTAAGGCCTGCGCCTGGCAACGAAAGGCACAAATGCTGAATTTGTTGAATTTGACCTCGGCCACCTGCTTCCATTCCTGTGTTCTCTCCCCTGGTCTTTTCCGTGGACTCCTCAACACGCAGACTAGAGGCAGGCGAAGAATCATGGCGGGGCACTTCAAGGTCATGCTGTCTTGGCACGCCACGGGTGGCAGTCTCACAAGAGGTGCCCTCGTGATTGTGGTTGAACGACCGGGTAGGAACTGGCAAAGGAGAACCAAATGGTAAACCAGCTGCCTGCATATCAGCGACAAGAAGCGGAGCCACATCAGCGTCCGCCCAGCCGAGTCGTACGATCATGGTCTCCATCTCCAACTCTGTGAGGTATTCGTCGCGCGCAGACGTCACTGGCACTGAAGGCAGGCTACGCGGTCCATAAGCGGGCACTGGCATCATACCAGCAACTGAAGAACACGCCTCCTCAATGTCCAAGCGGCGATGCGACAATGAGTCCAGCAAGGCAAGGATCATGCCTACTGTCCTCCTCAAACTTGCACAATTGGGATGGCACACCTTGATGTAGCACGGCTCTGGCCCATGCAGGGTGACAACTGAACCAGTCTCGCTTTCAATGCGGCTAAGTTGTCGACACCTGCGACCCAGAATGCGCACTCGAAACTGTGCAAAATTCCGGGCGCAATCCGGTGGAAGATGCAGAACGTGTTCAAAACTTGCCCCATTCCACACGTATTTGCCTTGCTCCATCCAGAATCCTGCTGCAGCACCAAATCCCCAGCAAGCACATCAGCAACCAGACGTGTACGCGGACCACCAAGCAGGCATGAGCTGCCACATGGCCGGATACACTGGGGCAAAGCTATCCTCGCTGTCGAGGTGTTCTGAGCCCTATAAGTAATATACAGTATATATATAACTATATATTTATATTTAAATTTATTTATTTATTTATTTGTATTTATTAATCAATTTATTAAGTTGCTAAATATTTTTTTGCACTTTTTTTCCATCCTCAAACTGCGATCGATTCCCAAACTGCGATTCCCAAAGTCGCTGTGGAGGTGCCCGTCTCTGCCGTGGGGGCAGCTCTGGATGCCTCTGCGACATTGTGTCGCCACCTGGACGGAGACATCGTAACGGAGGTGCCCTTTCTTTGCGAACGATCACTGGCCTTGATGTGCCTGGGCTTGGGTCAAAAATGTTTTCACATTGGTCAAAATTTGGAAACAGAGAATTTGAACATATTTAAAACATATTTAAATTATTTACTGATTTGATTCATTTTTACTATTTCTTCTTTACTTGTTCTTTTCTTGTGATTTTCACTTGCCCTCGGAAGCTGAGGCAGAGCTGCGGGCAAGCTGCAGCCAACTGCTTGGGCGCCTGTGCTTTACGGGCGCCCTTTGCCTTTCGGGATTGGGTGGCAAGTCATTTGGAGGCGGGGTCACGGCCGGGATGTCACGGGGTCACGCAGTGCGTACGCAGATCTCCGCATCGCATTCCAATTTCCACAGCAAGAGGTGCTCCCTTTTCTTGTATCGTTTTCCCATTTTTTTTGGCATGTTTCTTGTATTCTATTGTATTCTATTATATTTTATTGTAAGATTTGTATATTTTCGTTGTCTAAAGTTCCCCATGTATTTTGTCGCCGTGTGTGCAGCGGCAGCTCCGCAGGTCTTCATGGGCCGCATGATCAGTTGCTGGTCGGCGCAGAGGCAAAACATTGATCAACTTGACCCTCGTCATTGGAGCTGAGATCCAAAGAGATTCCTTGGATTTCCTTTTGAGATCAAGCGATTCCTTAAAGATTCCTTGGCCAAAGCATTGTGTGCCTTTGTATGCGCACTTGTTGCATGCATGCATGTACCTACCGTAAGGATGTACGGGCATGCATGCAAGACATGCATGGACAAATTCATACATTCATGGATGCATGCACTGATAGGTATTCTACACATACCATGGCACAACTACATACTAAAACGCATGTTAGCACACGTATGCACGTACCTATATGCTTACATATAAAAGTAGGACCGCATGTACATGACACGCATTCACACGTCTACAATTTTCACGTACATACGTCGAAACAACCACGACACACGCACACACACACATGTGCGCATAATGATGCGCAATGCCTTGAGTACGTTTTTATGCAAGCATGTCCATACATACATGATGCATTTACACAATACCTATTTTCAAGCTGTCCATAAGTACGTCCATCTATGCACCGTTCACACCCATACTTTCGCAAACGCGTTCATAGAGTTTAATACATGCACGACGCGCACATACCCATGTATATGTATGTATATATCCTTTTTTTATTATATATATAGCACGCGTACGTGACGCATACAGACGCATATCTAGCTCTTGCGTATGTATGCATACATTCATGATACACAGACACTTGATTACGCATACAATTGCATACTTACACAAAAAGTATGTTCACACATGCATGATGATACCTTTGCCCACGCCATCCAATACCTGCAGTTTACCCATGCACACCCATGCATACATGATGCACATATACACACATACCAACAAAATTGCTTACTGCATCACGCAACAGTAATCTTTCGTAGACCAGTGCATACATGACACACACACACACACGCACACGCACACGCACACGCACACGCACACGCACACGCACACGCACACGCACACGCACACGCACACGCACACGCACACGCACACGCACACACCCTTGCTTTTCAAATGAGTTGACTATGGCCTCAGGAGCTGGCATTGCGTTTGGCCATGAACCTAGGGGTGAACCTGCCAAAGCGTGAGGTGGGCACCGGGGTCCGAGAGCACCGCACCCCCCGGGTTTTTGGGTGTTCTGCCAGCCGTGCTGTTGGATCCTGTCGATCCCCTGCATCCAGAGATATCCAGAGAATGTAATGCATGCATTGATCACCCATGCACTGATTGTTTAGAGAAATCAAGTGTGTCTTCGCGAGTTGGACGCCGATGTTTCACATGCACGGTTGGGCAACTTGAGAAGCTAAGGATAGGTTAAGTATGAACTAAGGATGAGTTAAGGATGGGCTAGGGATGGGCTAGGGATGGGCTAAGACATTCCGTGGCGCCGCGAGGTGCAGACTCTTCTGCCGTTGGTCGTTGAGACCTTGGAGCAGCAAGCTTTGGCAGAAGCTTCTGAGCGCCGCTGGCGCAAGACGCTGGGCTTCGAACCAAGAAGAGCGAGACAGGAAAGGAAAGAAATGAAAGAAGAGAGAGACGTAAGAAGACGTAAGAAGACGTAAGAACAATCAGGAAAGAAGATAAGGAGGAGACCAACAACCCATGGTGAGGAGAGATACCAAGATATACATATCTGTGCAAACCAAGATGAGCCAAAGATGAACTCAAGGAAAACTGGAGTACTCAACCCATGATCTTTGCTTTGGCTGAAGTCTGATGAGGGACCTTACTGCTTCATTCAACTTTGGTGAAGTGTTCGGATTGGGCCATGTTGAACTTGAGGCTCTGACATTCCAGGGGATGGCACACGGTGGTTAATTAGAAACCTCGATGTGCACATTGAAGTGGAATATTTCCTTTGTCCCATGATGTGGTTTTCGGGCCTGTCGCGTGTTGTTTGGAAAGAGTTTTTGGGTCAAGGCCTTCTTCTGTTCCGTCAAGCTTCTGCCTGCCTAACCTTCTGCCTGACCTGGGCATTCACACCAGCTGACCCGCAAACCTTTCGTGACCTGGTTTTTTCTAAGGGCAGATCAGCAAAGATCACTGCTGCGAGTAGCGCGTTTAGCAGATCTGATGGCCATGCTGCTGTGGAGCTTCAACTGCGTTATTTTGTGGTCGGTCAAAAGTCATCAGTGATGTCATGGAAATGAATTGAAGAAAGGACGGAAAGGAATGGAAAGGAGGCTTTAAGATTTTGAGGCTTTGCTTTAAGGGTTTGCTTTAGACACTTGGGGTTGGAGTTGGAATGTGTACTAGGGTAGGGCGTATGCGTTTGTGCTTGTGGGTTCAATGTTGGCACCGCATTACCTCCGGAACACCCAGCAACATTGAACCCACAAACCCATGGATTGATGGCTGTCATGAACTGTTTGCATGATCGGCCCTGTCCCAGAGGCAGGCCTATTCACCCTCCGAAGCTTGCAACGAAGTTTGCGAACAGCTGGACCGGCGCTGCTTGCCATGGGCATTGTGATCACCTCAGTTTTGATATGTTCCTATGATGCCTGTTAAAGAGCAGAAATGCTTAGGCCAAACAACTAATTTCTTCACAGGTTCATGTTCAATGACATTCCACATTGATGTATGCTTTTTTTTGCGCATGACCTTCCTCTCCTCCTCCCACTTCTCCTCAACAGCCAGGTGACAACAGTCACAATAACAAAATCATTACCGATTCTTGTCCTCATCATCGCTTCTTTTCCCTGTCATCACTGATCCTCTTCCTCCCTCCTCATTGTATTTCCCTCTCATTGTCAATGTGAAGCTAAGGATATTCTGTGCACATTTGTGGTTGGTATTGTATTATTCTGTAAGACGTGTTTTGCATTGGTTTAGAACTTGTGGAGGACATGGCATTTTAAAGCAAGGCACTGTACGCTGTTTAGGTGCCTGGTACGCCTGGTGGAACGGCAGTTTTTCACGGAGCAGTTGGCGCAGCTGATGGGGGCGGTGTTGCTGCAGCTGAGCAAAGTGTCACGAGTGGAGCTGGACGCCGTGCGCCAAATGCGTGGGGCGAACTGTAAGAATTTTAATAGAGAAACGGTGGCAACAAATTAAAAAAAAAAGTAGACTAGTTTCAAATGGATTTATGGGTTGCTGGAGTGGTGAAGGGGTGAAGACACACTCTGTTGACTACATGGCAAGGGTGGGGCTTTTACAGCTCGTGCCTATCATCAGAGAATGGTCATCCAGTTAGTGTCCCCTATATAGCAACCATGACCATGTGAGGTGGCAGACAGTCATGCCGGCGAGAGAGAGAGAGAGCGGGAGAGTAGTAATCATAGTGTCGGTCATGATACGCCTTTTGAAACCGTTGATACGGCCATGTTGCTGTCGCAGATGTTTGTCTGGTTTTGGCATTGCCAGTTGCGTTTGTGTAGCTGTAGTGAGCTACATTGCATGGCTCCTCTTAGCTACTCTTCTCTTTCTGAGCTACTCTCCGCGGAGCTTCATTGCTCGGACTTCTCGGAGCTGCATGGCTCCTCTGAGCTACATGACCTTCTGAGCTATTCTTCCCTGCACCACATGACTCTTCTATACTCATCTCTGGCCGACATGATTTTCCGAGCTGTTCTTCTCTGAGCTACATGCACCAAGGGTTCCTGGATGCAGAAGCTACGGTACGAACTTGCAAGTGCGAACCACGATGGCAGCAGCTCACAACAAGGCCGCAAACCTGTTTGGACGCAGCAGTTGCAGTGCCAGAAGCAAAGGCGCAGTTGCAGAACAAAATAGCAGCAGCTCGCAGGAGCAGACGCAACCTTCTTGCAAGACCCGCTTTCTGCCCCAAGCGGAAATCTTGCGATTTCGCAGAGGTTTTAGGAAATTGAAGGGAAAACGTCAGCAATCGTCAGCAACCAAAATGGGGCATGCTGGCGAGTTTTCAGCATGAGTTCACGCAGCAGTGGAAGGCATGCCCATGACAGCTACATGTGCCCAAAGCGCGGTGCCGGCAGTGCCAAGGGACCATTGGAAGACTTCCCAAGATCATTCGATGTTGCGTGTACACGAGAGAAAACATGTCCACAACAGCTGCGCGCGCTCAAAGCGTAACGCCTGCTGCGCAAAGTTGACTTTCGAGAGCTTCTGAATTCCAATGGAAATTGTGTTCATATTCGGGAAAGCAAACGGACGAGAGCTTCATGCGCTCCAAGTATCACGCCTGCCACGCAAAGTCACGCCTTTCACCACATTTGATGATCGCCTGATGTTCCACTTGTGTTGGAGAAAGTACATGCGCTCAAAGTGCAAAGATGGCTGCGCAAAATGAAGATCCCACTCGCATGTAGGCTCACTATGGAACATGTTGAAACATGTTGAAAGCGCTGGTACCTTGGGGGCACTGTCGCGCTCCGAGCCTGTCCAGGTGCAGAGCTACCAAAGCAGTGCAGGATGAAATCAATTTCTGTGAGAATTCTTACACAACTAAAAAAAAAGACGAGATGTAATTTCTGTGAGAGTTCACGACTAGATGCTCCTGAGCTTCCCATCTCCCAGATTCGCACCGCGCTACAGTTTCAGCGACGCGACGCTGACCGTTTCGCAGCTGCATCGCGAAAAGCAAATTGACCAAAAGTTCCGCGCGCTCCAAGTACCACTCTTGCTTGGCACCTGCTAAGTTGACCCTTAGTTTGCTTGACCCTTATTTGGCTTGACGATCTTTACGCTACACTTGGCTTATCACTTCCTTTTGCTTGGCATTTATTTGACTTTCTATATATTTGACATTTGATTTAATGTCTTGCCTTTGACTTTGACATTTGCCTTTGACATTTACTTGGCCTTGGCACTCGCTTTGACACTTGGCTTCGATGCTTACGTGGTTTTGGCATTGGCTCTGAATTGTGTTTGGATTTTGACATGCTTTTTGGCTTTGACATTTTGACTTTCCTTTGACACTTTTGTTGCTTTGACACTTATCTTACTTATGTTGCTTTGACGCTCTGGGTTTGACTCAGAAATTCATTTGGTTTTGACACTTACTTGGCTTTGACGCTAGGTTGGCTTTCATACTTGGTTGGTTTCGACATGTACTTGCCTTTGACATTTACTTGGGCTTTGACATTTGCTAGGCCTTGACGCATACTTGGCTTGAACATTTATATTCCTTTGACATTCTCGCGGCTTTGACACTTTGGGTTTGACATTTATTTAGCTTTGACATTTACTTGGTTTTGACACTTGTTTGGTTTGACGCTCTGCTTTGCTTGACGCCTCATTATTTAGCTTGACGTTGATTTGGCTTTGTGATTTGAAATGAGCTATGTGAGGTCTCTGTAGAATTCTTTTTTGGTTACAGCAATTATATTGTTCAGCCAGTACTCAAATGTTATCACCCATGAAAGTTATAATGGTCGACGTATAGTCCACAAAAATGACCACTGGTAGTAGTAATGGTTGGGCAGTTGGACATGATGTAACTGCGTTCCAGCAGAGTTGGGTTTCCCAGGTAGGAGTTGGGTTCTTGTTTGGCGTGTTCTTACCACGGGGCGAACGATACGCGAAAGGTAGATTCCGTGGATGTTTGTTCGCAGGTGCTTTGTGAAGTGCTTGCGAACAAAACAACAAAAATGCTAATGTTCTGCCGGGTTCCATCGTATCCAGGAGAGCAACGATTACATCGTATGACCAGATATACTCGGTCAAAATAAGGCAGAAACAGCCATCCGTTTTTTGGTGATAACAATTGTTTTAATTCCATTGCAGGGACCAAAGGACCAAAGCAGACGAAAGCAAAGAACCATCGCAGCATGAGCAGCGAGCAGCGAGGAGCCAGCGTTGCAAGGTGCTCTGGCTGCCTTGCTGAACGCCCACGGCTGGGCTCTGCTGACAGCAACACGTGCGCAGCCATTGCCCTTGCAGCTGGGACGCTAGGGGCGATGATGGCAATGATGCTTGAGAAATCTTCATAATGGAAAATAATTATGCGTTTACTTTCGTTATTGTTGCCATGTGAAGGATTTTGATGTCAGCCTGTATGCCAACGAAGTAAGTTTGCGAAACCAGAACAGTATTTTTACACATGAACGCACATACACACATACACATATACATACATATATATACATATATTCACATTTATTTTTGATTCATTCGTTTATTGATTTGTAACAAACACCGACATTCATTCATCGATCTATTTCAATAAAAGTAAACACAAAAATACATGAATAAATAAATACATGTGAGTCTGTTTACATTCACACACACACAAATATATATAGATATATTTATGTTTATATCTGTACAAGCAAAAAATGCATGTCTACACATATGCTTATATCATATCTATTACACTGATTTTGTCACTGTGAGCCTTAGACGTTGCAGCTCACCATGTTCCAGACATGTGTGACTCAGGTGGTGCAGCCTCTTGTATGAGGAGATCCCCTGTGCGTTGTCCAGCCCTGGCATCGTAGAGTTCTTGCCAGTACTGCATCGCGGTGAACATCCGGAACTGTCTCAGCAGTGGCTTGGCTCAGGGGTTCCAATGAAATCTTCAGGGTTTCAGGATCTTTCAGGGTGGAAAAATCAACTTGACTTTTTTGTTGTTTGGGCATGCCTTTATTCATCTCATGTTCGTTCCCAGTCTATACATGTACTGATTCCAGGTGATTCCTAGTGATCTCCAGATTTGGAGGCCGCCTTTTAACGCTCGTAGCTCAGGTTGATGGCAGCTTTGGAGTATGTGAAGACCGGAGGCTCCGGAGGGCCAGGACTTCCAAGACCGGAGTCCAATTGGTGGCACGTCGTAGCCATGCTCTTTCTGCTGGTTGGAGACATCAAAGATTTGGAGGAGCCACGGCAAGCTGAGGCAATTGATCAGAGAGCAGTGGAGCAGTGATTCCATTACCATTTGCTCACAAAAGCTAGGGATTGCTGAGCTTTCTATTCCATAATGCAGGGGTCCCAAACCATGGCAGGGGTTCACGCAATCCTGTCCTTGTGTGCTGTGGCTGTGTTCACGGGACCTCAACAGAATCCTCCCAAGTATGCAGAATCCTCACTCTTTATGACATGATGGTCATTCTCAAGTTTGCTTCGTCTTCTCGTTCTTCTGCTCATGTTTTTCCAGTTGTACCGCTTGTGTTGGCGTTCTTGTTCTTGTTGTTGCCGTTGTTGTTTGAAATTAGCACTTGAGTTTCTATTTGTCCCCGTTTTTTCACATCTTTTTTGATTTCGTTTTTGAGAAAATCAAGCACTTGAGAGAACTAAATAAGAAATCACTTGATAGTCATCACATGCGTTTATTTATTTTTATTTTTGTTTATTTCTATGTTTGATTTCTTTGTGCATCGTTTCCCTCCAGGAGAAGGTGTGGGGCAGCGGTCTCACCCGGGGCAGCGGGGGCCATGCGAAAGCCACGGCACTTCTTTGTGCGGCGCGGCGGCGACCGCTGGGAGTTGATCTGCAACGGCAGGTGTTAGAGGCGGGTCAGCCTTTGAAACCAAAAAAACACGAGGAAAAGAACCTGAAAAAACACTGAATTAGAGTCTAAATTATCATTTTATCATCTAATTATATTTAAACCATCACGAATTTCCTGACTTAGCCTCTTTGTCTCTCTTATCAACTCTTCATGTGCCACGGCTTCTAGAACTAGCATTCATTTTGTCATTTCTATTTTCCATTTCTGTCATTCCCCAGACACTTTGCTGAGTGTCTGAAGGTTCTGGAAAGCTTTGAGTACCAGTGGGCCTTCATGCGCATTGTGTCCTCGCAGCTTCTTGACCTTCCAGAGCCTTGCCATGCAGTGACTGGACTGCAACGAAAGACATTTCATGAAAGATTTTCCCTTTCATCATTTTTGATCATCTTTCATCTCAGCTTCCGGATTTGATACCAATCGTATGAGTCATACACGTTGTGTCGCATACGGTCATCCTGTTGCATCAGCTGTGCACAAAGTGCTAATGGATGGTGAGTGATACTTTTTGAAGTCTTCGTTTCATAGAAACACGTCGTGACGATCAACCGAATCAGCCAATTGGACGAAACTTGCCGTTATGCAAGATTCCAACCGTGGCATGGTGGTGTCTCAAGGTGCCTGCTGAGTGGACCATGGATATGAACGACTTCTACTTAGCAGTGCCCTTACGCGATGTAGTACCTGCGCCGTATGTCGAGGGTCGTCAGCAGCGCTCCTCTTGGTTCGAGTTCGAGGGCATTCTGCAACGGCGCAGCTCGGGACGTTTTCAATAGCGCTTTTGAGTGGGTTCGATCGCTTCTTTGACAACGTGTTTCCCATTTAACAAATCAAGTGCAGTATAGATAGTATAGTACAGTAAATCAAGATCATCGGTGACACTCTGCCAACACAGGATTCAACAAGGTGTGCTGGATCGCGACATTGGTGCTTGGAACGGGCTAAGGGGAGAACAAAAAGACAACAGAAAAAGAAAACACAATATACAGTTACATCTGACAATGCTCACAATTTGGTTCATGCATGTTCATGCTTAATGCTCCAGTAGATGACAATCGAATCCGTCACATCCTACTAGCATGACTACTTACGACTGCCTACCTATGATATCTTATGACGATATAATCTACACATACTTATCCGTTAAACTTGCCCTTTGCATTGCCGTTGCCCTCTTGCAATCATGGATCTTTGATTTGGTCCTTGGCTTCCAAGGGCTGGCCATGCTTGCTTTTGACAGCGAGCTGACGCGTTCGCAAGGCCTGCGTGAGTGGGCGAGGGAGAGGAAGAACCATGAAGAAGCCACATATTGAAACATGAAAATAATATTAAGAGAAGACTATTAAATACATTTAAGACTTGAAAAGTGTATTGATGTGCATTGTCGCGCGTTCATCATGGATCATGGGTTTTTATTGTTGGAAGGACCGGTGATAATCACCAACACTGATTCTGCATTGTCGGCTTAAACCACCCTGCGGATTACAGTGCCTGGGCCAGCCGTTGACCAATCACTATGTCATTGAATGGCAGATGTATCCTTTCATGTTTCGCGGATTCGAACCGCATAAAAAGATATGCAAAGGACGTTCTCATGATTTTCATGAGAAGACATCAAGATATGAAAATACCTCTTCTGATTTCTGCTTGTCCTAAAGAACTAATACAGAAGAAACGTTTTGCCCCCTCCGGCGTCATGCACAAGACTTCGGCGTCAAGCGCAACCTTCGTCATCTCCCTGTGGCTGACCACAGAGGACCAGTCTCCGGGAATCCTACAGGAAATCCTATGCAGCAATTTTAACATCAACTTTTCTCAAAGAACCATTTGAGTTCTTCTAATATGCTCTTTGAATCAACTAGACCTTCCTCAGCTTGCAGCAGTTACTGCATCTTCAGCTTGCACCTTCCTTTTTTCTCCAGACTTCCCCAGGTGCCGGAGGTCAAGGTGCTGAAATGGATGAGGCACCTGGCTCGATCAGTTGACCCTGACTGCCTTCTTTAACTAAGAAACAAAGAAGTAGTTTAACTCTTCAAACATGTCCAACTCAACATTCTAACTCTTCAAAGTTGCACTTCATTATTTATATTTTGAGAGTCACTTCAACTTGCAGTTTGTTTGCTCTTTGTTGTGTGTGGAAGTTGGGCGACGCTGGCGACAATGTGGAAATATGACCAAATGCGGTTGCATAAAACCCCTTTAAGAAAGGCCAGCCGTGATGGCAATTGATACATGACCAAATTCTCCTTTTTTCAGGACAAGCTACGGCTATATATATATATAGAGAGAGAGAGAAATATAAATAGATAAATATGTATATACATTTGCATGCACACATACGTACATACACACATACATACATACAGACAGACAGACATACAGACAGACAGACATACATACACACATACATACATACAGACAGACAGACATACAGACAGACATACAGACATACAGACAGACATACGTACATACACACATACATACAGACAGACAGACATACAGACAGACATACAGACATACAGACAGACATACGTACATACACACATACATACATACAGACAGACAGACATACAGACAGACATACAGACAGACAGACAGACATACATTACATTACATTGCATTACATACATACATGGCTGTGGCCTTGCTATGCCCTCCCCAGGTATTGCTGCACCGCTACGGCTTGGATGCGCAGCTGGAAGCACCAGCCGCAAAACGACCGAGCCGCCATAGTAGGCCTGGCGTCTCCGGAGGCCTGACCGAAAGCATCCGGAGAGAGAGAGAGAGGATAGATTGAGATTTCATGGGATTTCTCACGGGATTTCTGGGGTTGTGAGCGGACTTCAAGAGCGGCGAAACCTATGGATGTTGGATGATGTTGGATGATGTTGGATGATGTTGGATGATGTTGGATGATGTTGGTGTTTGAATTTTAATGGTACCAATACCGACCGCATCACGAACCACATGACTGAACCGCCCGGACCATGAGGTACGGAAGCAGCGTTCTCCTTGTTCACATCCAGGTTTCAGGCGTTCAAATCTGCGCAAGATCCATCGCAAGACATGGACCAGAAGCAGCCCCTCAGCATCAAAGCATTGCCCAAAGAGCCGGCTGCTGGCTCTTTTTGCAGTCCTGTGGCTGTAGAGCTACTCGCCACTCTCCCTCCCTCTAAGCTCTCCTTTTGGCTACCTCCGCTTTTCCCTTTCTCTACTCTCTCTACTTCCTTCTGCCTCCTCCCCTTCTCTCTGCTCCCTCCTTCCCTTTCCTCCTTCTTCCTCCTTCTTCCTCCTTCTTCTTCTTTCTTCTTCTTCCTTCTTCTTCTTCCTCTTTCTTCTTCTTCTTCCTTCTTCTTCTTCTTCTTCTTTTTTTTCTTCATCATCTTCTTCTTCTTCTTCTTCTTCCTTCTTCTTCTTCTTCTTCTTCTTCTTTTTTTTCTTCATCATCTTCTTCTTCTTCTTATTCTTCCTTCTTCTTCTTCTTCTTCTTCTTCTTCTTCTTCTTCTTCTTCCTTCTTCTCTCTTTACTCTGTGACCGTTGCCTTTCTCATTGAAACTGAGGCTATTGCGAACAGCAGCTTCATTGGCTTGGCAATCTCGGCTTGCGGCGGATCTGCAGGGAATCAAAGGATACTCACAGATTGCGACTGGGCTTTGTTGCCGGCACATGGTGGCGGGGGAGTAGACTCGCTGTGATGTCAAGCATGTCTTCGAGAAAAACCTCTGACATCTCCCTCGGATGATTCGGATGATGTCAAACTCTGGGGGTTGGGCCTTAAACGAAACTGCTGAGCTCTGCTGCAACTCCCGCCAAAGGTTTCAAGCGCATTTTGCAGTTCGCTTCGACTCTCCTCAATTCTGCCCCTGGGCCTCAACTTGTTGCGATGTTAGGCTTCACATAGCTTCACCAGCATCACTAAGTAGAGGAAGTTTGGAAGTCAAACGGCCGACTTATGGAAATTGAAGCCGTCAGCCTGTCAGATATTGTCAGATCGGAGAGAAGATCAAAGAGGTGTTTGCGTGCCCAAACGATAGAAAGTGCGTGGCATGCTGCGTTTTCAATGTTTTGTGCACCCGGATGCTTGAAAAGGTAGGCTGGTCAAGCGGGTCGGTGCAGGGAGGTCAGTTGGGAAAGGGATCAGCCAAAACTACATTCAAAATCGTAACAATCGTAAAGAACTGACATCACGGGACGCTTTGAAGATGAACTGTGCAAAAAATGTGCCCCACTGTCGCGAAAGGCGCGTTTGCAAGTCAAAATCGCAAAACATGGAGGGATCTCGACGTTTTTGGAAGATGAGATGTGGAAAAAGTGCGCAGTACTGTGGAGAAGTGCGCCTTTGCAAGTCAACATCATTGAATCAAACGGTTTCACAATGTTTTGGCGAGGTTCTACAAGGACCAGAGCAAGATCATCATCACCACCACCACCACCACCACCACCACCACCACCACCACCACCAT
>VSDK01005927.1:46368-60512 GCA_009767595.1 Symbiodinium kawagutii
TAGATAGATAGATAGATAGATAGATAGATAGATAGATAGATAGACAGACAGATAGATAGATAGATAGATATATATATATATATGTTATGCATTGTTTGTGGAGGAACATTCACATGCTAAAAGATGGATTCCTTTCCAAATCGCAGGTATTCCACCTTGGAGCCCGACTGGCGCATGTTGCCCTCTG
The DNA here is from genome assembly GCA_009767595.1 of Symbiodinium kawagutii. Lineage (NCBI taxonomy): Eukaryota > Dinophyceae > Suessiales > Symbiodiniaceae > Symbiodinium > Symbiodinium kawagutii. The sequence continues at coordinate 46,556 of VSDK01005927.1, forward strand.
CTTCGTCCGCCTCGCTCTGTGCACAGATGTTGTCCTGGGATTTGAAGTCGCGACCCTCCGCGGCGGAGTGCCTTCGCCACTCGTGGCTTGCGGAAGATTCTCAAGATGTGCTGCCCATGGAGGCGCTCGGAAATTTGTTGCCACTCGGACACGCAAAGGTACACCGCCCCTGGGATCCACGCAAATGACAACAGATGACAACTCATGACCACAGTAGACAAGTATAGATAAGCATAGATAACTCTCATATCTATGAAGCATGCCCATTTTGAGTTCCATGGTAGCCGAATGCGGTTTATTTGGTTGGCTTCTGATGGCTTCTCACAGCTTTGCTGCACTAGTTGGGGCAAATTCAGATTTGCCCTTCCCCCTTCCTCTCCCTTCAGCTTCCTCATTCCTCAGGAAGTCACACCACAAGTCCAAATTGCAAGAGATCACAGCAGGGCTGGCAATTTCCGAGCAGATCAGCAGTCCCTTCTCTGCCATTGGCGCTTCTCTGGCTCTGGAACAAGCTCTCGGCGCAGGCCCCCACCGTGAAAGGGTGGAAACTCTTGGGCGATGATGGGCGATGTTCGAAAAACACTCCAAAAAATGTTTTCTATTCTCATTATGGTTTTTTTAAATTTATCATTCTTATCATTTCTTGCTGCTAATTTTTCAAAGACTAAGATGCATACCTCTCAGAAGCACAGCATTTGGAGTGGCTTGATGCCACTGTAGCTCCAACAGAACTCATCGGAACTCCGAATTCCAAGCTCTAGCAGAACAGCGGCTTGTGCCAAGACACTACTACTGCGGAGGATGTTTGGTCCATCAGAAACCTCGGGTTTCCCACAAGAGGAACCGAATAGATAATATATACATAGGTTACCGGATCATAGGTTGCATAGGTATTTCGTCCTTATGTTTTCTTGATCGTATCCTTTTTGACCCGTGTTAGCTTCAGCCCCAGTGCTTCTGAGGTGAGTCAACTAGAAAGGATCTGCTCGGGATGACCGTGTCCATGAAGGAAGCTGAAGCTGCCCTGAAAAGTCTGGGAATGTCCGAGAAGGGTATGGAGAAAGATCCTCTTCAGCACTGGAAGCATGAGTTAAAACATGAGTTTCACGTATGCTTGGATTTTTCAGATGGAAGGGTGGTGAAGGATGTAATATGGTTTTAAGTTCAATTGTTGGGATATGTTGAGATATGTTGAGATATGTTGGTAAAAAAAGGTGTTTGTTCCATCTTTGGAATTTTCGAATTCGAGCGTGGCTCCTGTGCTGAGGTCTTGAAAGCCTTTGGAGACGAAGGGGAGCCTTTGGGGAGCTGCGAAGGGAAGGCCTTCAGCGCTGCCTTCAGCTGCGGGCTTTTGATGTCCCACTGCTCTGAGTTGGCGGATGATTTGTTGGACCACGCCTTGTGGCGAGTCTTCAGCGCAGCTGGGGAGGACCACCGTGGCGTGTTGGGAGCAGCGGAGTTGGAGAAAGCGTTGCAGGAGAGCAGCAGTGGAGCGGATACAGCGGGAGGAAGTGCACCTGGACCTTTCGGATCCTTCTTCACTTAAAAACATGTGATTGTGTTTTTTCAATTTTAAGTTGTGTTTTCTTTTCAATTTTTCGGATTTTAAGAGATTTCTTTCCGTCTTTGACATGGTGTCACCAGCAGTTTTGCATGAAGGAAAACAGCAAGGCGACTTGGGCAATCATATATATATATAATTTTTATGGGGAAATGCTCAAGCCCATGCCTTGAAATTAAGTACCCAAACTACAGCAGTCGAAGTGCATTCCTTCATTGCGTGCCAAGGAAGTGAGATGAAGGCAAGCGAGATAGTGAGGCGCATCCATGGGACTTCAAATATGAGTATTGTAACATGAGAGTTTATGCGTGGGAGGGGTGGCTCAGAGTAAACATTCTGGCTGAGGGTGGCAATGTTGAACTAGCCACATGCAATGTGCGCAGTAATTGTTGAATCCGAAAACCCAAGCTGCTGCATATTGCAGCGTGCTGAACATATCTGAACATGTACTTAGCTTGGTCATGTATGTCAGCGATGCTAGGCGTCATGAAATCGACATAAAAAGTAACGCACTTTTTCGTGAAATGAGACCTTTGCAATCAAACATGTTCCCCGAAAACATGTAAGGAATCAAGGGAGGAAGTGAAAAACTGAGGCAAGGATCAATCGAAGGAAGGAAGGAAGGAAGGAAGGAAGGAAGGAAGGAAGGAAGGAAAGGACTTGAAAGGACCCTTTCAGAAAGGAAAGAAAATAAGCGCCGATGGGTTTTGAGACGCCCCATTCCCCCTTCGCCCTTGCACCAACCGCAAGCTGCATATTCCCAACTGCACCTGCGCCGCTGCTCCGGATAGCAAGACGGGCACCAAGAACAGCAGCAGTCAACAGCAAGAACCACGGCAACAATAGCAACAAACGACAGCATGGAACATACAACCAGCCACTTATAAATGTAAATTGCAGAAAAAGTGAAAGTTGTTAGGCCAAGAAATGGCCAGAAACCGTGTAATATGAGTTGTGTTGCTTCCAATTGGTGCAAATACCATGGGAGCATGAGAGGTGCTGGTCCCGTATGGCTGCAATTGCAAGACGCAAATTGACATGGCAAGTACTTGCTGAAGCCAAACACCCTGTGGGGGAAGTGAAAGGAAATATATAACTATATAAATATATAGATATATAAATAAATATATATATATATATATAGTTTGCGTAGACGTCGGTTGCGCCTCTTTCTATGGTTAGGTCACGAGTATTGGAGCCCCATGACATCACAGCACGCTGGCGAGGCAGATCTCGACGAATGGGCAGGAAGTGACCTTCGAACAGTTGAAAGCTGCCATCACCCAGCGACAAACTGCAGGCTACCGACAATCACAGGGCTCCGATTGAGACACAGTGCTACCGGCGTTGCCATGACGCTGTATCCACTGTAAATATATTCCGTATTCATTGCACTGTATTTGTAGTCTTTCAATTTCTTTCAGTTCTTAGATCGCAACGCTGTATTCGAACGCTGCGCGATGCGCGCGACTTAATTAAAATGCACCCTTGCAGTTGGTTCCGAGGCATGGCAGAAAATAGACACAGAATGCCACCTTGCCATTGCCGCATGAAGACAGCACCAAGAAGCACGGAGAAGCACCATGCTTTTGGAGACTGCTTTGCTTGTTTGAAGCTACCTCCCTTAATAGTGAAGGCATGTGACACAAAAAAATATGGATTCTATAATTCTAGTGATTCTACAGTATGTGATTCAAACGTGACTGCGTTGTGGTAGATATCATGCGACACTCCAAGCACCAAGGCTTGTTTGCAGGCGACCTCCCGGCCCTTCGCCCTAAGTCCAAACAGCTAAGCAACCAACCAGTGCTGCACAGTCCCGGATAATTTTTTTACACATCGAACTTCAGTTGACATGTGGGATGGTTCAAGATGGTTCAAGATGGTTCAAGATGGCTCAAGTAGTTCTTCGTTTTCAAACGTTTTGAAAGTTGTCCCAAGATACTTTCCGGCCGAAAGCTGATCACAGACACAGCTCCAAGTCGCCCCGTAGATGGCTCAGTAAAAGGTACAAGTGGGCGCTGAACCTGTCCCTCTCGGCAAGTCCAAACTGAGTCCAAACATTCGGAGGCCCTAACAACACCTCGTAAAAATGTCATTTCGGTTTTAAACACATTCCGAATGTCGCATTCAAATATCACACTGATCAGCTTGCACTTAGTCACTTAGCGATGACCAAATACATCCAAATACATATTGTAGCCGATTGTTCGCCAGTAGTGAGTGATTTCAGGACTCTTTAGGAATTGCGCTTTCAGTTTCCTGCTGCCCATGTTTCATCTGGCTGAGGAGATCTTCTTTGCTTCCCTTCAGCGGATTCTGCTGATCCTGGACAAATCCAATGAGAGCGATGCAAAGCGTCGTTTGATGCGACGTCTTTGGGGCAAGGCCCAGGATGGCAGCAACTCTCGCTTGCAAACACAGGTGGAGGCGGGCGCACTTCGGACGACACCTTTCTTTTCATCGGCGAATCGGGGATCAAAAGCTTCTGATTTTTTGACTCACCTGGACTGGTCGTGACAAGATACAAGGGTTTTAGAGAAGGTAGGGCTAATCCTAGGTTCAACCGCACAAGAGCCCTGCAAAGCCAGAAAGAATGCAAGAACAGACGCCAGATAAAATGTCACAAAGAATGCCAGAGAAAATGCCAGAATACATGCCACGGAGAAAATGGTTGAACATTTACACAAACCAATGGCAGAGAGAATGCCAGAAGACCGGCAGACAAAATGTCTAGATATATATCCCGGAAAGAATGCCAAAGTATTTGCAGGAAGGTATTGCAGCTAGAATTAGAATGCCGGGAATCATGTCAAGATCCATGCAAGACAGAATGCCAGAATATATGCCACGTAGAAATTCAGAAGCCAGAATATCTCCAAAAGAAATCCAGAGCAAATGCCAGAGCACATGCCAAATACAATGCCCAAATATATTCTAGGACTCTAGAAACGAAGTAAGACTGATATATGCCTTCATGATCCTTCGTGGGGATTACGCGAAGCAACATACTATATTTTTCTACCTCTAGTGAAAATGGTGGATGAATTATATCACTTTGGAAGGAAATAAAATTGTGTCTTGAGATCTTAGCATATGTATGTATGTATGTATGTATGTATGTATGTATGTATGTATGTAGGTAGGTAGGTAGGTAGGTAGGTAGGTAGGCAGGCAGGTAGGTAGGTAGGTAGGTAGGTGTACGTATATATTTACATGTTTCTATATATATATATATGTGTATATATACATGTTTTAATATGAATATTTTTACACACACAGATATATATATATATATGTATATATAAATTCATTTATGTATATGTATATATATATATTGATATATAGTATACATGCTTATACAGTAAGCCGTGCTGCCTACAGGACTTCCAATGGACACGGTCACGGTCGGTCATGGTCGGTCATGCTCAGAGCCAGACTGGCCATCGGGAGCTGCAGGCACTGGCCACCACCTTTTATCCAAGTGCACGTTGCAAAATCGCCCTTGGCTCTGCGGCATGTCAGCAATGGGAGTGGGAGTGGGGGTGGGCTGTGGCTGGTTTTCACGGCAGAAACCCTAACATTGCTGGCACGGTTTTTGACCAGATATAGGAATGGTTCTTTCTTTGTTGTTTTTTGTGGGCGCCATTTGGCCATGCAGCAGGGAATGACTCGTACCCCATCTAGCAAATCCAACGGTTCGAAATCACATTGGTTTTTGGGGCCGGCTTTGAGTGGGGAAGTGTCTTTTTCCAGTCAACCCATTCGCTTTGGGCGTATTTTGGCTGAAGAAGCAAGGCTGCGTGGTGCCAATCAAGAACTCGTTGGCTCATGCATCAACAGTTTGTTCCATTGCTTCGTGGCTCAGCGAGTAATCTTGCTACTCAGATAGTCGTTCGTGATTTATAGCCCTCAGGTGGCGATGCTGCCAGAATATCAAGGAGAATTCTTTTTATATATCATATTATATGATTCATGCATCTATTTGACAGTTATTTTCCCATGTTTGTCATTCTCAGCGTCTGCTAAAGGCAGGGCCAACCCTCTGAGATGCCCTGGCAAAAAAATACATCTATTTGATTCTTTTTTTGTGCCTATCCACTGTATCACGATTCATCATGTTTATCTGTTTGTCGATCTGTATGTCTAATTCAATGTTATTTGCCTATCTATCAGCTTAAGTGCTGCTGCTGGTGGCCGGCGCTGAGCTTCATATGCCAAGCCGAGCTGGAGGTGTTGACGAAGAGCCTGCAATGCAAGAGCTCGGAGAGAGAGATGCTGAACGTTGCGGCCGAAAGTTGCATGAGTTTCTCATCCAAAGCAAGTGGGATAAGCGACACGGTAGTGACAAGATTCACATAGAATCAGATAGATTCATTAGCTAGCATGGACCATGTGTTGCCAAAACAGAGATGGTTGTGAAGACGGATAGGTCAACAGATAGATCAGTTGTGCAACCTGATAACCTGGTCCGTTTTGTGTAGCCTTATGCAATTACTGACATACACTGGCCTGACAATGCCTTGGGCAAAGCAATTGGAGTAAAATAGAGGACAGGTTGCCAGTTATCCAGCGCAAGGCTGTAGCGCAGTTGAGTCGTTTGAAGACATTCATCCCTAAGTTACTGTTCCCTGAGTTGCTGACTACTCCCAAGAAGCATGCAACACAAGAAAGTCAAATTTGTTTTACCATATTCCGATATATGATATATTCCGTGCTTATTGATTATGGCAAACCTGAAGTCCAATAACGATGTGGGAGAACATGTTGCTTACATGGATGCAACAGATGTTATGCAACAAGAGAAGATGCTGAAAAGATTTCCCGCATACATAATCACATGTAATGAAATCAATTAATTATGTTGAGCTTAAATTTGAACCTTAATCCCTTTCAATTAAGGAGCAGTAGTTTCAGGGAAGAAAGCACAGTGAAATGAACGGGCAAGACCCTCAGGTAACGACCTTGGGAGAGTTCCTGAGGACGCAGCGTTAGGAGCTATCCCAGCAACGTGTTCAGATGAACCAACAACAATCTACTTAAAGTGAGAAGATCTTCAGTTTGTAAGCTTAAGCAATCTAACTAAGATCTTATGTAAACGATGCTTAGTTGAGCAAAACTAAAAGTCTTAAGTAAACCTTAAGCAAGCCAACTTGAACCCTATTCATTGTCTTTGATTGTCCACCGTGCAATTGAAAATTGCAACTGAGAAATGAACTTGAGATCAACCCCAAGAGAGTGAAATGTTCGTGCAGCCATTGCTCATTCAGAATCATTTTGAATGCCAGAATGATGAAATGTAACGAACGCATCCCAAGGTGACACTGGTGATATAAGGCTGGAGAGTGAAGACCACAGCGGCAGCTCCCCATTCAACCGCCAAAGCACACCTGAAGACAATAAAGCTGAAGGCACAAACAAACTAAGATTCAACGTAATTGAAAACTCAAGTAGATTACTATAATACGAATGTTTGAAACTTCAGGTAGTGTTAACAAAAACCATCCGCGGGCTGATGTCTGAGGACATGTCCCGGACTTCATCTTGAAGGATCAAAGTCGAGAGGTTCAACTGGAGCTGTCAAAGAGCTGCATCCACATATTGTTCGATTCCTTCGATGACGCTATGGTGCCTTGGTCACAAGAGTGTTCAAGGGTTGGGCACTCGTCAACACGAACAATCGGTGAGTACCATTTCTTGTTATGGGGTATGGTGTTATTCCTGGGTTTGAGGTGCATCGTATGATCACGAAACTTGTTCAAGACTGTCGTGTCCTGAAGTTCATCTTATGGTCCAACCTTTGTGTTGGGATTATTTGCTATCATCATCGGAAACGCCTCTTTAAGATCTTTATTTGCTTGCATTAATACCTTTTGTTTGGTGATGTTAGCAAGTAGTATACCTACCATTCGTCATTATCATGTTTGGTCCTCCAATAATCACTCCAAACTGCTTTGTGCTCTCCGAAACAATGCTGTTCCTGATTCATTGGCCATGATGGGTCACTAGAAAGTCACTTATCTATTGCATAGCCATTGTGAACCATCATGAACATTCATGAGTCAGTTTTAATCATAGTCATCAGCCACCATCCGCCATCCACTCGGGATCCACGCGCCACCCACTCACCATCCACTTGCCATCCACTCAGTCACTATCCCAGCACAAATCATTGTTAAGCACCAACCGTGAATTAAGCCTCGTTTGAAGCCATGAAGTAGCGATCCACTAAGCATCCATATCACGTTTAATTACCTATCAACTAAAATCCACCTGATCATCAATTTCACGATCACTGACCATCCATTGCCTATGATTAACCACAGCTGTTCAGCCATAGCCATTTCACCATTCATTGAACATTCATGCAACCATTCATTTCACCATATTAATCATAGTCATTCAAGCATCGTTCACTATGTTTAACGATTAATCCACGCGGTTGTTATCATGGATCCACCAGTAACAACAATAAACCACAGCAAACTATGGGAAGAAACCTGTATTAGGTCTTCATTCGTGCTCCACAATGAGCCTGCGACCCTGTCCTCCTTTCTACCACTCTGTTCGGTCAGGTCTTTGAAGAGCTTGGGCCATTGCTGGACTTCTCCGATGAAAGCGCACTGGTAACGCAAGACTCACCCAACTCTCGCGCGTTGGTTGCCTTTCAAGCGGCGATTTCCATCTCTTGTTGCCAGGCTCCTGCTTTGCTGTGCCAGCGGGGTCCCCACGTATTCCCACGTCCCCTACCCGCTGGCAGGGCTACATGCATAGGGTTCTGCCGAATTTCTGCGCTTCGCCGCCCGCCGTACTGCGGCCGCTGGCACGGAAGGCCCTGAAAGTTTTAGATGAGGAGTGAGATGAGTGAGACGAGTGAGATGCTCCGTTCGGAATTGGGTGATGGTTTTGTCCTCCACTGGATTCTGGATGTCATTCGTTGATGTTTGTTGTTTGATTCATCCTGTGGAGTTCAGGAAAGATAATGAAAGAGAATGAAAGATAACATATGATAACATTATGATTTTGTGCAGTAGCCACCCTTTGCAGTCTGAGCTCTGCCGAGAAGTCACAGCTCCAGTTTGTTGGTGCCCTCAGGAGCTTGGAGTGGCCCATGCTGAAGATCTTTCACCGCTGGCCTTGACCTTCCGGGCACCCATTTTTCAATCGCTGCTGAAGGTGAATGTGGGTCAGATCTGGTGGACGCATTAAGAGCTCAGTATGCATGTATGTTTATATATCACACACACATGTATATATATATATATATATTTGTTTATTTATCTATTTATTTACTTATTTATTTATCATTTTTTATCTATGTGTAAATTTATTGGTTTATTTATTTATCTATGTGTTAATTTATTAACTTATTTATTTACTTATTGATTTATCTATTTACTGATTTTCTATCTATGTGTTAATTTATTAATGTGTTTCCTTATTTATTTATTTATTTATTTATTTACTTATTTATCTATGTGTTAATTTATTGATTTATTTATTTACTTATTCATTTATTTATTTTTCATATCCACTCATCCCCTTTTGAATGTCGAAGTGAGTGGTAGGGCGAACCCACAGTGATGCCCCAGCAAAAAATGATTGATTTCCAAATCAGTATATATATATAGTTTATATACACACACATATACATATATATCTATATATATATTTATATATGTATTATATAGATATAGATAGATAGATAGATAGATATATATATATATATCGTTACTAGTGCGGCACCACCGTGGCACTCCATTTGGGAAAACAATTTGCTTTTCAGGTATACGGTATGGCCATGAAAGCATGGGCCTTGAGCAAACCACGTGATGATCGGTGTCATAGATTCATAGACCAGCTGCACCTTTTATGCAACCAGGGACCGTTCCAGATCCCAGAGGATGCTTCGGGTACTGCACCCCGTTGAAACGCAGCGATAGCTTTTGAGGATTTGGATGTTGGTTTTGAAATGTGTTTCTGTATGTTTCTATGCTGGTTTGTTTTTTCACTAATGGCACCCTCTGGCAAACTAACGCAGGAATTCACCATTTTGCTGGGAAACTCTGGGAAATTGCCATTTATGTTCCATTGCCATGTTAGTCTACCAGAGGGTCGGTGTTTCTATTTTTTCCACGTATTTATGCCATTTCATGCCTTTGTGACTTTGCTTCGCGCCCCCTGCCCAGCCATGTTAATAGGATGGCCAATGCTCTCGGTCGCCCATACGAGGCTACGATAGGCTATGCATGGACGTATAGGCTTCAGTCCATAGAGCAAACATGTATATTATACACGTATCCTGTATATGTGATTGTTGTGTGTGTAAATATGTGTTTTGATTGTGTTTGCACAGTAAATCATGTGCTAAGAATTCTATTTGGATCTATTTGGCTTCGGTTGTGTTTCGTTCATCGAAGTGGCTTTCCGTTCGAATTTGGCAGGCCACAGCAAAATTGACAGAAGTGCGCCTGATGGATCTTGGGTTGGATGCGTCACCTCAACTGGGCAAAGGACTGCTGATTCGAACTTCTAGGGATTAGAAGATGTTCGAAGATCTTGGAAGTGTCAAAGAAGTTGAATCACACCAATGTGTCAATGTGGAGGGGGCAGTTCCAAGATCAGTTTTCCTCGCCATGCGAACATTCTATGAACATTTGAGTCATAGGCATCAGCATTGTCTCGTCATTGTCAGGACAGCGTTGGGGCTTTGGTCGACACCTGGGCGCAGCGGTGTGTGCCATGGTGTTGGCAGGAGACCTGGACCAAGTCGCCGATTTGGCACCTTGTCACTGGCCTCCAACCTGCAACGAAATGCATGCTGCTGTCATTTGCTCCTTTTGCTTGGCTAAAACCTGAAAGATTTCAACCTGTGAAGATTTCAACCTGTGATTTGGAGACATACATCCTATAGGAAAAATCGAGGCAAAAACACGCGGACTTTGAGATGTTTCATGTGTATCTCCGCAGTTCTTCAGGCTGCAGCATGGGCCCCAAATCTCCAGATTTCCCAACGCTGCTATTGGTGCCCTTTGCAGCTTGTGTCATTCCGCTGCGGAAGAGCCTGCAGCCGCTGGAGCGATTGAAGAGCCCTCCCTTTGGAGAGCAGCAAATTCTGAAGCTCCTGAAGAGTAAGGCGCAGAAACAGCTGCTTAGAGCTGTGATGCAAGTGTTCCATCACATGGTTTGGAGATGTTTGGAGTCTGGAAGGGCACAAGCAAAAAAGATTCAAAATCCTGAATGAATTCATATCAACATATGGAATCGTTTAGGAGCAAAAACAGCACGGAATACATGTTGATCATGTTGAATTTTGATATCGTTGTTTGATGAGATTTTGGCGAGGGGCTTTTTTCCAAAAATACGCCAAAACACCTTTGCCACAAACACCCACCACCATGCACAATACATATCAAACGTGTGACAGGACACCAAACCAGGAAGTTATGGCAGGAACAAGTGACAGACCATTCTTGCAACCTGTGCCAACTACAACAACTACAAAAGCACCTCATGGTCATCACCTTGAATAAGTGGGCCCCACAGACAAGACCAGTTTGAAGCGGATCATACAAATACATAGCTCCAATAATCATCAATAATCCACAAAACATGTGCCATTCATGAACGACGCGACCGAAGTGATTAAGCCATGGGCCGTGTTTTTCAAGATGGGCTTCAAGACATCCGTTCGAAGAGCTCGCTGATTTTCTACTTTTTTGGAACTGCCTCAGCTGCATCGTATTTTGAAGAGATCCATTTTTGGTAGATTTTGATTTTGTGTCAGATGTCTCCGTCCGCCTCCTCCTCCCTTCCCGCCTCCGGACCCAAACCGTACACCACCAGCTCCAGATCTCAATGGGCACGACCGGGCCCAAAAACGAATGCGAGATTTCTTACGATTTTGACTTGCAAATTCGCTTCTTGCCACAGCTTCCAAGAGTGGTGAGAACAAATGAACCTCCAAAAGTCCCTGGAACCTTCAATTTATGACGATTTTGACATGCAAACGTGCTTCTCACCACGGCGGCCTACGATTTTTGCGTTCCGTGTTACCGAGCCTGACTATTGGATTCTCCGAAGCACAAAAGTATGGACAAACAGCATTTCGCCCGGTTCCTATCAGTCACACATACAAGACCGCTTGCAGAGAAAGTTTAGGGTGTCAAGTGATTGAATTCTCTTCGCAGAGGTGTCAATCCTGAGGGCCGTATGTCGCCACATCAATGGCTCATAACAACAAGAAGCGATGCCATTGGTGAACACAGCAGGTGCAAGGAGATGATCAGTCTCAGTTTCCGCCGACGTGGAGTAGCTTAGTTGGAACGGGTATCTACATCGGGCCTGTGCGCCTGCTGTGCAATCAAGATTCTCTTGTTACTTAATTATCTTAATTGAAGCCGGCTGTTGCAGGGAGTGACCTGATGCCCACACACGCACATTTTCGATCTTCTCTGTCGTTGGTTCTCACATACCTGCCGGAACTTGCCACGAGTCTGACGTTTGACTTCCAAATTGATTATGTTTTTCTTCGATGATATTTGCGTATTATGTGCGTATGTGTTTGCGCGCAGCTGTGTGCTATGATCTACACGTCCCTCCGGTTCGCAACTGCCAGGCCAGCCACGTTTTCGCATGTGCGCTGCAACTTCCCTTTTTGACTTCGGGAAGTCCCGAAGCAGTGGACGCTGAGGGCATTGCAGCAGCCTTCCGGGAAGTAGCTCCGCAGGCGTCGTGCAGTGCAGCAATTTTGGCCTTTCATAGGTGGATGAACGGTGAATTTAAAGCATGTTTTGAACACATAATATTTCCACGGCATATTCATTTTGACATGCCCGCCACCGAGCGTTGAATTCCAGTGCTTATCAACACAAAAGATGGTGCGAATGGCACGAAAGTTTCCAAACTCTTGGACGTTTGGTATTTAAAGCTGCGCAAATCCGACTCTGTATCATGGAGACAGGAAAGAGTCTCACCTTTGGGGGCCTCTCAACTCTAGAAGGCTGAGAGCAACTTCTAAGAGCCGAATGTACAGTCCCCCCTAGCAGGGCCGCTGAAGGCCCAGGAACATGGTTAATAATTATCCACAGTTAAATGAGCATTTCAGGATTTACAGGTGTGGATCATAAGTGACCAAGATTCCAAACCAAAGAGACAAAAAGCTCATGAACTGACCCATCCTGACGCGCAACAGGTGGAGTGGTCGGATACGTCAGCTTTTGTGTCGAAACACTTCAGGGAGTTGCTCTTCTTGTTGGACCCGGTTATCCGCGCATGGTCTCCACACCTTCCCCAGATCACCATGTCCCTGTGGCGAAGCCTCATTCGATGGGTGGGGCCATTGAGTGGCAGTCGCTTGCGTTTGGTGTTGGCCATGCTGATGCAACATGATGGCGAGCCTATGCCACCCAAGCAGCGGGTGGAGCTTAGTGGCTCAGCAGCTAAGGCGGCTCAGGATGAGCCAAAATGCGTTTTCTGAACACGGTTCGGGCAGCGTTTGAATTGAGGGGTTTTGAATCCTTCAGGATCCATTTGGCAAATTCATTTTTTAGATTTTGGCAAAAGGTTGGTCGAAGTTGATTGAGGCCCTTTGCATAGGCTCCATGTGCGGAAAAAGCGCCAAGACGTTGGGAGGCATGCCAAACAAAAAATTGTTTGCTATCACGGCTGATGTCGAAGAGGGGAGGTTGTGTCATTTTTAGCGCCAATGCTAAAGCTATTTAGCTGCAGTGGCTTATCCTTTTAAAGATATCAGTGCTGGGGTGAAACCGTCTCACAACATCCCACAACGATATCATGGGGCTGTCCGGAAATATCAGATGGTGTTAGGAACGGCCATGTATTCTCCCGAATGATTCAGCTGCAAGATTTCATAGCGCGGGCTTTCACAGGAGAAGATTTTCAAAGTCTCCTACTGTGTTGCGTTCTTCCTGGGCGGTCTACTTTTTCTTCTCTTCCACTTTTCCTTCCTCATTTCGTTTTTCCTTCCATTTTGCCACAAACACACTTCCCCGCTTTCATTTTTGTTTCTCCTTCCTCTTCCCTCTTCCTCCTTCCTTCCTCCTTCCTTCCTCCTTCCTTCCTCCTTCCTTCCTCCTTCCTTCCTCTTTCCTTCCTCCTTCCTTCCTCCTTCCTTCCTCCTTCCTTCCTCCTTCCTTCCTCCTTCCTTCCTCCTTCCTTCCTCCTTCCTTCCTCCTTCCTTCCTCCTTCCTTCCTCCTTCCTTCCTCCTTCCTTCCTCCTTCCTTCCTTCCTCGTTTTTCCTCATTTTCACTTTCTGCTTCTCCCAGGTGCCATAGTTGCAGATGTCATTGCGGCTGCCCAACCTGGAGCATCGCTTAAGTTGGTGCAGCATCGAGATGAGACCCTCCAGTTGATCCTCTCCCCTGTGGGGCAGG
>VSDK01005927.1:65384-85219 GCA_009767595.1 Symbiodinium kawagutii
TTGGTGTGGTGTGGTGTGGTGTGTTGGTGTTGGTGTGGTGTGGTGTGGTTTGGTGTGGTGTCTTGGTGTGGTGTGGTGTGGTGTGGTGTGGTGTGGTGTGGTGTGGTGTGGTGTGGTGTTTTGGTGTGGTGTTGTGGTGTGGTGTCTTGGTGTGGTGTCTTGGTGTGGTGTCTTGGTGTTGGTGTTGGTGTTGGTGTTGGTGTGGTGTGTTGGTGATGGCTCAAAGGAATTTATGAATCGTTTCGTCGCCATCTGTCAAAACGGTTCGTGTTCGATTGTTGAATGCTTTGTGTGGTGTATGAACAGACTGTTGTGTCGTGGTGCATGTATGTGGTTTAACCAGGGTCATAGCGGTTCTCTCTCTCTCTCTCTCTTCCTCTATACCTCTCTGTTCTCTCTACTTATCTCCCTCCGTCTCTGTCTCTCTGTCTCTCTCATCATCATCATCATCATCATCATCATCATCATCGTCATCATCATCATCATCGTCATCATCAACATCATCGTCATCATCAACATCATCGTCGTCATCATCATCATCATCATCATTATCATCATCATCATTATCATCGCCGTCGTCGCCCTCATTTCCATTCTCCTCTTTCCTTCGCACTGTCTACAGGCCAAAGCTATCATGTGGGGTTATCCGGTCCTATAATTCTATGTTTTTTATTTGTTTCTCTGTTTGTTTATTGAGTGTGCTGGGGTCCTTGCAGCATTCGCGTAGGCATTGGCGTAGGCCGAGGTACCCAGTCTGACCCATAGTCCACTGTTTGGCCACGAAAAAGAGCTGTTTGACAAATGCATTTGAAAGAAGGAAGTCTGATTACTTTGGCGTAGGCGCCGCGAAGGCAACCTTCTAACAACTACCCTCCCTGTCGGCCAAAATCCGTGCAAAATGCAGTGCGTAGGCACTGTGTAAGCAGTTCGCGTTGCTGTTCACCCTTCGAACATTTTGGAACAACCAACAAAAATCAACGCGGCTCAGATGAGTAGATGGTTGAAATATCAAGGGCCCTAATACCATTCCTCGTATGTGGTGTTGTGCTCTGATTTATCTATACCCATCCCCTCCAAGAATCAAAATCCAAAACGGTACAGTGTACGTTTTTTACTGTGCTAGAATGCCGGAAAGAATGTCAGGATACATGCCAGAAAGAATGTTAGACACTACACGCCCGAAAGAATGGCAATTAGAATGGCAGAGGGTTGAGGACCTTCCCGATATCCTTGGCCAAATTAAGGAAACAAACAGTACCAACTGCTATGACAACCATCGATCGCAGGCTCATGTTTCATCTCTAGCGGTTACCCCTCCACACGAGTCAGGTCCACAGACATGACATGTGTCGCATCTGGCAGTAAAAGGATGTCTGCTTTTGCTTGGGTTGTCCAAAAACGCATTTCACCTGAAGGATCCCGAAGGTCTCCCTGTTTAACTGAACCATGTGAACATTCACCCACCGCTTGTGGATTTGTATCCAGGAGGCTCTTGTACTTTTGGTGAGTTGGTTGATATGTGCTGACTGTTTGGTTGCAATATTGGGGTGTGACATGCTGATCATTATCGTCGTCGTCCTTGTCCTCGTCCTCGTCCTCGTTGTCGGCCTGTTCGTCCGCGTCGTCGTCGTCACCAATGACGGAACCCCAACATGAACCTGCCCTTTTTTCTAGGGTTAACATAGTGCAACTATATTTGCATGAAATTGTTTTTATATGCACATGCCACAGGTAGAGCATACCAGAGGCCAACCACAGTTTGCAACACCATCCATCAACCACATCCAACCACCATGCTTTGCGAAGGCTGGGTCCCGAGGCTGCTCTCAAGCAGTTGGCGCCCTTGCCTTCAGCTGCTTGTCGGGAAGTTATGAATGGAACTGATTAATCTCAAGCTAATGGTTGGCCAATCATCAATGTATGTTAATTTGAAATCATTCATCTACTCTCCCTCAATGTGATTATTCTGAATTATTCTTTTTATTCAAAGATTGATTTGGCAATATACAGATCTTTTCAATACATTTTCAACGCATTCAGGACTTGTCGTGGGGTCCTCCGTCCTCACCGGATGTGGGCTGCATCGTGCGGTGCTTACCAGAGACCCCGCCCAGTGAAGTGGGTGAGGAGGCTGGGCCATGGCTGGACCTGCCGAGATTTCCGCTGCGCATGGTCAGGGTGGGGCCATGTTGGGCCCTGATGAGTTGGTGACGTTACAAGCTCCGTGAGGTCAGATTGCTCACGATTGCAGATGGGTGCACCGGGTGCACTTCCAAACATTTCCAAAGTATAAGCTGAGTTTAAGCGGGATGAGGTCGTTGATTCGTCATAAGTTCGATGCTATCTCAAGCACTAAAGGGACAGTTTAAAATCGAAGCCCATTTTGATCTTCGCCATTTGTTAGTTGCTTACATGAGGAAGTCCGGGCAGGCGCCGTTTCAGCACTCTTTCAGCCATACACTCCTACCTTTCAATCGGGATGATGCCCTCCTACCCACTACAAGCATTTATCCACGTGCATTGTCCGAGCTGTTGGCCTTCATTTGCCTTCATTCTTTCTCTGCAACATGTGGCAGGTCATGTACGCCAGCCTGAAGCTGTTGGCGCAGGCGCCGGGTAATGCTGGTGGCCTTCTCTTTGGGTATCATTGACATGATTTTTCATGATTAGCATGAGGCTTCATTCAGAAGTTCTGGGGATGGGGTCAAACCTCGGCAAGCGCTTGCACATTCTATGTTGCAAACTGGAGAAGGTGGCATCAAGAAGTAAACAGAATAACTTTCAAATTCCTTCACCATTAAATCTGTGTTGCTAGTCTGGTTGTTGATTATGACTCTTTGCCTTTCTGAGGGCTTTTTCACAGCAGCGCTTTTCACATCTTTTCTCTCTTTCTGTTTTCTTTTCAGAGACTCGGATCCCAATTCTGCTCCAGGGTTCACCAGCGCAGCTGCGCAACGATCCAAGCCTTGCCAGAGCAGCTTGGAGGGCAACGGAGTTGCCTTTCGTAGGATGGGGAACGGTGGGTGATCAGAACGGTGGAACAATTGTGATAGCAGAGTTGACATTCTTAGTTGCCCTTGGGTGATTTCTTAGTCGAATTAGTTGGTTGGTGGTTGGGTGGGTTGTTTGGTTGGTCATGATGATGATGATGATGATGATGATGATGATGATGATGATGATGATGATGATGAGAAAGCTGAACTTTACTTATGATGCGGTCCATCACAGAGCAGCAAGCTGCGCTGCATTCATAAGGGTCTAGCACCAATCACTCCTTTCTCCACGATAATTTCAGTGATGGCAGTGGTTCCATTGCGGTGTGGTTCTGTTCTTCATTTATGCTTACATTCGCTTAGTTCGAAATTGCCTATTCAAATCACACTCGGTTGGATACCCTTTGCATCAGAATTTGAGAACGACTGATTCGATTCGACCCGAATGCATTCGCACTACCCGGTTGAGGAACCACTACATCAAAATCTGTAGCCAGGGTGACCTAAATAGATGCCTCGCAGTTATCACCAACAAGCAAGAAGATCAATGCAAATCGGCTCTCCTCTCATGCAGGCTCCGAGAGGCCTCTTCCTTTATGACCTTGTCCATATCTGCACATTGTAAGGGTAAACCATCGATACGTCAGGGCCTGTTGCGCGCAAAACGTCCTCGTTTGTGAGGTCGAAACCACTGATTAAACTTAAAGACAGTGCACCTTGAATGCGGTTTGATGAAGGATATCGGTGCTATCGGTGAAAGGGGCTTTGAGTCCCTTTGCGTCACCTTTCTGTTGGTCTCGCGTTTTTCTCGCTGTCACTGAGGAGTTGGCAGTGGGCCTTGCATCCCTTAAACCTGTGGTGGTGAAGGTGTGCAGCACCGAGTCAAACCAATCCGGCACCCATCCAAATGTATCAAGCGGAACCCCATGACTCATGATTGAAGCTGTTCAATGACCATCATGGTTGTTACAATTGGTGTTACAATTTCTTTATAACAAATTTAACATTGACATAATTTGTTATAAAGAAATGTTATAAATGTTTTTGTGCTTCTTTGTTTGTCATTTTTTGTGGCGCTTGGAGACACGCTGCATGTGCCAGGCTCAAAGCGAGATCTCAGCCGACAACTTAGAAGCGGCCTTGGGCAAGACCAACTTCCAGGCGACGGAGTGGCGCGATGGAGTGGCGCAGAACATCAAAATGTCAGAAAAGTAGATAGAAGTATGTCGAAAAGATTGAAGAATATATAACAATTTGGGAATAATACGTAGGTATAAATACGGAAATACGTGAAAATATATCCCAAATATCTAAATCCTTGTTGAAATTGTAGAACGATAGCTTGTGTCTATATAGATTGGTTGCAGTGATATTTCATAGTGAAAATTGGGTTTGGGTCACCAGGTTTTTAGCAAGCTCGTTTTTGAACTGCAGATGGCACTGGGCCGGAAGGCATATGACATATGACAGATAGCTTGTGAGAGCTTTTATTCCGTTGACTTCTATTGGATCGGAAGACAGGTAAAAACTGGCATCCATTTTGTATAAAGCATTTTGAGCGTGAACAGGCAGTTGGCAAGAAAACGGCACTTTCATAAGTTTCAACGTGATTTAAAGATATTTAAACATCAACTTATTGCGCAGTTAAGCATTTCATCTTCAGTTCTCATCATTCATCGGTCCAAGGAATGGCTGTGCCCAGGTGGATGAGTTGCTGTACGGCGTGGCGCTTCTGGGGGCCAGTTACTTGCAAGCCCATCGGGCAGCAGATGTGCGGCAGCCCCTTGGTGCACACTTAAAACGGCGAAGAAAGGTGAGAAATGAAATGAAGATATGAAGAAAAAACTCAATGAATTAATACATATTGAGGATGATTAAAGGATGAAATGAATGAAATGAATGCATGAAACCAATCAAAGAATGTATGAAACACTCATGTACTAAAATCAATGAAAATAACGATGCACAAAGATTGTCATATTCAAGACTCCTCAAACAAAACATCACATGTTTCATCAAGCTTAGATAAAACAAAAACTGAACCGTCACATCTTGTCACACGTTGATCTATTGGGTTGCTGCCAGCAGAGCCGACCTAGCA
Source organism: Symbiodinium kawagutii (assembly GCA_009767595.1). Taxonomy (NCBI): domain Eukaryota; class Dinophyceae; order Suessiales; family Symbiodiniaceae; genus Symbiodinium; species Symbiodinium kawagutii. Next base: position 70,479 of record VSDK01005927.1, read on the forward strand.
GACCCTAGAACTGCTGGAGAAGTGCTACAATGCTTCCCGAAACTTCAGCCCACGCGCAAAAATCCAAGGCTTTCTGGCAGAGCCTTGCGACATTTGATGGCCTCCCAGTGCCGCGGCAGCATCACAAGTTGCATTATTAGAGAGAGAAAAAATTGGGAATAATATTAATTTGACTTTCTTCTATTGCTTCTATTTGATGAAGTGAATGAAGTGTGTGTTTTCTTTTATGTCTTGCTTTTGGTTTCTGTGCTTTCAGAGGAGTAGATCTGGCTTCTTGAGCTGTCCAGCTCTGTCCAGCTGGTTTGCGAAAGGGAATGCCTAAGACTCCTAAGACTTAAGATTTTGAAGATAAGAAGATAAGATAGAGAAGATAGATAGTTTGAAGACAGGGAAGTGAGATGAAGTGGTCTATGGCCTGCTCTCCAGAGCTCTTCCGCCATCTTCCACCCTTTGTTATCCAGAAGGAAAGGACAAGCAGTTGCATCTGAAAAGACGGGCGTTTTTTTTGAACAAAAAAGTTTTTTAGTTTTGCCCTTGAAAAGAAGCCTTGCAAGTTTCGCTGAAAGGTTTCTTTCCCAGGTGGAAACTAGAGTTTGGAGCTGCGGTGGCGGAGGGAGCAAACGTGTGATAGAAACTCAAGTTAGGCTCACCCGAATGTAAGTTCAGTGGGCCTTGGTAGAAACAAACTGTTTAAACAAAAGGTTGGTTTGAAACACTGACTGACTCGGAACAAACTCAAGAGCAAATAACTTCCAACCACCGAAAACAAACAATTTCGAAGCAGTCAGTCTTGTAATTGCAGTAGTTCCGGGAAACACTTCTTTCGGGAGCAAAGTCAGTTCTTTCGCCAATTTTATTACTTCAAACAGTTGTCTCATTAGGAAAAAAGTTTGCATTGTGCATTTTCAAGATTTTTGGACCTTAAAAAGATCAAAAATCGTCAAATTCCTCGAAGCCTGAGCCACTTTTTGAAAAGTCGCACGGGACTGTGGCGAAACGCGCGTGCGGGAGAGATTTCTTAGAAAAACTCGCAGGGTCGCCCCGCTTTTCAAGATCAGATGTCGGAAGTCTCAAAATCTGTGGGTTTTTGAGCATTTGGGGATGAAAATCTTGAAAAACTCATGGTTTGCTTCGTTTTGGAAGATCAGAAGTTAAACATGTCAAAAACTGTCTGTAGGTTTTAGAGCGTTTGGGGATGAACACCTTTAAAGAAACTCGGGGGTTGGCATAGTTTTGGAAGATCAGATGTTGGAAGCATCCAGATGTCAAGGTTTTTCAGCATTTTCGACGAAGATATTCAACATCACCATCATCAATCATCACTCATCAATCATCAGTCATCAGTCATCATCATCATCATCATCATCACCAGCATCATCATCATCATCATCATCATCATCATCATCATCATCATCATCATCATCATCATCATCTTCATCTTCATCTTCATCTTCATCTTCATCATCTTCACCATCATCATCAGCATCATCACAATCACCAATCATATCAAATCACCACTCAATTGCATAACCAATCATAAACATGACCAATCAATTACGCCACCAATCAATTACATTATCAGTCATTAACATCACCAATCAATCACATCACAAAACAAATGCGTCACCAATCAACTTCATCACAAATCAATTTCATATCCAACCAACTACATCACCAATCAAGTACATTACCAATCAGTGACATCACCAATCAACCACATCACCAACCAAATGCAGTACCAGTCAGTCACATTACCAATCATTAGCATCACCAATCAACCGCATCACCAAACAACCACATCACCAAACAATAATACCACCAATCAGCGACATCACCAGAAGCAAAATGCCAGAGACACAAAATCACCAGAAACAAAAAACACCAGCGACACAAAATTACCAGAGACAAAAAACACCAGAGACACAATTTTACCAGAGACAGAAAACAACAGAGACACAAAATCACCAGAGACAAAAAACCACCAGAGAAAAACCACAGACACAAAATCACCAGAAGCAAAAACATCACCGAAGACAAAAAACACCAAACACAAAATCACCAGAGACAAAAACCACCAGAGACACAAAATCACCAGAGACAAAAAACACCAGAGACACAAAATCACCAAAAGCAAAAAATCACCAAAGACAAAAAACACCAGACACAAAATCACCAGAGACAAAATCACCAGAGACAAAAAACAACCAGAGACAAAAACCACCAGAGACAAAAGACACCAAAAACAAAAAGATCATCATCATCATCATCATCACCATCATCATCATCATCATCACCATCATCATCATCATCATCTTCATCATCATCATCATCATCATCATCATCTTCATCATCATCATCATCATCATCATCATCATCACTTTCAACCATCATCCACACCATCACTCTTTCTATATTTTTTTTTGGAAACTTCCGCCACCACCTTGCGCGGTCACTATGTTACTTTGTTTCGTCCCCCCGCCAACCTCCCAGATAGTTTATATAGATGTTTTTTTCTGGATTTGTTTGTAGAAACTAACATTCGATCATATAGTCTGAAATTTCTATGGTCACCCTCATGTTGCGGTATTTTGTTCCCGTCAATTTGTGTCATGCATTGCGACAAAGACTATGGTGAAATGATAGAATATTCCTTCATTTGGTCCAAAACATGAAGAAATGATTTTGGGTTTTTAGATTTTGGAAAATATCCTGTGTAAGGCTTTCCATCACCCAGCTGAGGAAATCCTTATGCAGCAAAGCTCGTGATGCCTTGAAGACACTGTTGAGCAAGGGCCATTTGGCTTGTGAAGATTTGGAAGAGTTGAGCAATCTCCCTGCTACATCCTGGACGGCTAACCTCCAGAGCGGATCCAATCCGGGGAGAAAGATCTCGTGGCAATTTACTCGGCCCGAGTCAGACATCTCTGCATGGATGAGTGGATTGCTGTCCCATTTGCTCAGCTTGGGTTTCTCGACTTCAAATTTCAGCTGGGATTCAATCTAAGATGCAGAGGTACCTTATCCAATCTCATCCCCAATCAGGCCAATCGAGTCTTTCCACAGCCCTGCTGTTCAGGTTCTTCTGTTTGGGACAGCTCTGGAATGTCTGTCCTAACTGCGTGTGCTCCTTTGGCCAAGCATTCTTTGTGGTTCTCTCAGCGCCTATTGGTGCTGCTGCTGGTGAAAGCCGCCACTATGCCCAAAAGTGGGTCATCCTTAGCCAAGGACTCTTTGCACTCTTGAGAAGGCCATTGCATGCACAGATGCACACGCACCATCACACATACGCTCTCAGGCACACGCTGCCCGACATACACGCTGTCGCATTGACTCACGAGCATTCACAATCACACACACAGACACTATGCATATTTGAAGGATCCCATCGTAGCAACATGCGAACAAAACGTGCATCAATAAAATCATCAGTCGATACCAGTCGATTATCAGTTCGTAGCCGTCGAACTTCGCAGTTTTCAATGCTGACTCCGATGACTCCCATGACTCCCATGACTCCCTTGACTCCGGCGTCCAAAAACGCTATGGGAGTATACGAGAGGGGCGATGAGTTTTGGCATTGCCAGGATCTAAAGTTGAGGAAACACATGGAAAATCCAAGACACCTTCTTTGGGTGGTGTTCTCCTAGGTATCGGATGACTATGCAAGAATGGTGCCTAGGAAAAAGCGAACGTCAGCTGGAGTTTTTCGTGTAGGCTATTATCCGAAAGTTGCAACTGTGGGATTTGCTTGGGTGTTTGGGTGCCTGTTTGCAGGTGCATGCTGCTTTGAATGCGTGTTTTGGGTGTTTGTTTTGCTTATTTCTTTGGCCTTGGCTGCTCATGTCCTCGCATTTTTTCCGGTGTGTGGCCTTGCTTGAAGTTGCTTCAAGACCGTTTCCCCAGCACCCGATATAGGCATTTGCCTCTCTTGTGTATTACTACCACCTTGGAAACATCCACCCGAGCTTGACTTGTTGACGCGTCATCAGGGTTCTCAGTGCAGTACTTTTTTCCGTGCCCAGTGCACAGGGTCCCGTCCCGCATCCCGCTACTACTGAGGGAGGAACTCCCTAAGGACTGATCCCCGAAAAGCAAAGTCCCTAGATCACCATTCGGTTGGGCTCAGTGCATGGAAAACAGGTGTGGGTGTGAAAGACATGTTGTGGCGTAAGGCTGCGTAAGACACCGACATATTAATACTTTAGTGTACATTAGTATACATTAGTATACCCCTTTTTCCCATACAGTGCCCATACCTGTCTAGTACCTATAAACTACCTTGACTAGGTACTGCTTTTCCCCAACTCCCCTTCCACCCCAGAGGGTTGCAGGATTGTACCATACACCAATTGTGCCCATGTGTGTGTGCGCGTAGGGACGCATGCACGGCCAAACATAGCCAGTTTTGGGTCCCTCTTTCTTGGCTCAACTGAACCTCTTTCATCCTCTTTCTTTACCAGGATTTGACGGACTTCTTTCATCAGTTTGCCAGCGGTGCTTCGCAAAGACAGCCGCAAGCAAGATGTCTTCTCCAAGCCTTGCAGCTGATTCGTGTACACCAGCAGGCTCAGAAGAAACGAGCCGTCCCTGAAGCCCTAAAAACTTGGAGAATTTTCTATTTCGGATGCATGTGTTTGTTTGATTTTGCTTGTCAAATCCTCGGATGCCAATACTCTTTCATTTCCTTGGGCTAAATTTTGTATGAGGTGGGGAGGATAAGTGACCGTTGGAGTTGCAATGTTGGCCACATGTTGTCAGTTGCTGAGAACCGATCTGTTGTCAGTTGTTGAGAACCGATCAAGACCACATACTGCTGATCAAGCACCTGAGGCTTTAGGAGGCTGGTTTTGGCCTAGCGCTACTGTGTTTTGTACATTTTGGTCTAAAAACTGTTTTGGGATGTTTGTGGCATGTTTGCATCCTGGTCCTTTTGGTTTGGTTTTGCTGCAAATAACAAATACTAGTTGTGTGGATGACCCCAGGCCCACTTGGTTTGGCTCTGCCTCGTTGCATCTCTGAACCGAAAACCCACACGACCTTTCAGAGTTGCAAACTGCTCCCGCGGTGCCCAGGTTCCGCACTTTCCCAGCGACAAAGAGGATCCGTTTTGGTCCTCTCTCGACCTATTTGCAGCTGCCAGTTGCGCTGCCAGCATCGACTCGCAGAATGCATATTTGCTCCTCGAACTGCATTTGCAGCGAGCCAAGCCAGATCTACCTTTGCAGGCGGTCATGGGCATGGTATGAGCCTTGAAGGGGAAAGGGGAGGTGGAAGGATGTAGAGTATCCGACAAAATTATGTATGATGAGTTTTGTGTGCAATCATTGGTTTTAGAGAAGAACACACCAAAAAGTGAGAAGGTTCAACGCAAGAGCGAGCCCCCACAAAACCGCAAAAGCAAGTAGGTCCGACCAAAAGCAAGTCCCCCAATTGATGCTTACTCAAGAGTATGATTTCTTTTTGTAGCCTATAGGCAAGATGGATCAGATTCACGCAAAGACATCCAAAGAGAAGTGCACTATTCATTGGTTTTCATTGGTTTCTAGTGGAGAGCAGTTGACCGCTTTCCTTGATGCAGCGGCACAGGAAGCATTGGAAGCGGGGCAAAGCCGTCAAGTGGAAGCGCTCTTCCAGGCTCCAGTGCGAGAAGCTGTGACAGCATGCTGAGGCTTTCCCACTTTCTATGTTGTTTTCTATAAATTTCTCACTTGTTGAGGTTTGTCTTGGGTTCACATTTCCTTGTTATAAAATGAAAACTATATTTTGTTAGTTGGCACAGCCACTGGGTTCTGAGCAATTCGGCGGTTCGCTGACAGATGACATGTCGTTTGTTTCTCTGACTTGACCTGCGTGCTACACCCAGTGCGCAGCACTTCGAAGCTTTTGCACTGCAGAAGCCCAACAACAAAAATAAGAAAAACAATGAACTAGAGAGAGAGAGAGAGAGAGAGAATGAACTATGAAGATAATTGGAAGATAATGAGATCCATTGAGATTCATTGTGCTTCTTTGTTGCTTCTATGTTCCTTGTGGCTACTGCAACTGGTGCAGCTGGCATCAAGGAAGTGCTTCTGTTGCATGACCTAGCGCGACAGCTTCCAGATGACCAACTTCTCTACGGAAATGACCGGTGGTGTCACGCATCTTCTCGTCTTACTCGTGCAGAACTCGCACAGGACAACTTCACCAGCATCCATTTGAGAACCTTGGAATACCTTGTATACATTTCTCCGGCTTTCTTTAAAGCACTTTTCTCTGGATTTCTCCATATCCTTGGGATCCTTTGCATACCCCTTTGGAACCTTCTTCGTTTTGTATTCTTTCTATCCTTTGCATTTTGTACAGTTCTGATAGAAAGAAGATGAATAGTAAAGTGTAAAGAAATGAATTTCTCAGGAAACGAGTTGTTGGAGAGCTGCAGAGCGCGGAAAGATGTGGCTGGAGAGCTGGAAGCACAGCATGGCATGGACGCTGCGATTTCTCGTTTGGGTTGGCATTCCTTGCTGACGCGGCAGTCCTTGGAGTCACAAGACCCTGAAGCCTGGGAGAAACGAGCTGAGGCGCTGTGGCGAATGAGGGAATGGAATGATCCTCTGGAAAGCACTGGAGCCTGTGGAGCGGGTTTTCACAGTGGCGTCCACTCGGCATTGTCTGCGCTATCTTCAGCAGTGCGCGCGGTGGATAGCTTGCAGCAGGAGTCCTTGGTGCCTCAGCCAGCAACGACTTTTCGCAGTCGCTGACCACTTTGGAACGCCAGTTGCTGAAGATGGTGCCTGGCATTGTGACTGATATTCAGGTCGTCCAGGCCCCTAAACACTTGCAACAAAAGGCTATGCAGCTTCAGATGCTCGGTTCAATCTTTCAATGCTGCGATGCTTTGGCCACAGATGTGCACAAGAAGGCTTCAGCTTCCCAAGCTTCCAACGGCGGACAGACGCGGAGCGTGTTAAACTTGGCATCCACCTGGACCTCGGTCGTGGGATCAACTGCCAGATACTTCGACCAAGTCGAGCCACTCTTGGCGTTGCAAGCCGCCCTCTTAGCCACCACGACCCACCCCTTGGCTGAGGGCCGCTTCCTCATGCGGCAAGCCCAAATAGCACGTGAAGCGGGTTCCGCACATCAAGGGCTTCAGCTGCTGGAGCGGGCGCAGGTGCTGAATGCCAAGTTGCGACAGCCCCAGGCGCAAAACATTTGGGAGTCTCAAGACTTCGCCAAAACATTTGAGTTCATAAGATTAAGACATAATAAGATATATATAAATATATATATATGTATAATATTATATAATGCTAACAATATCTAACAATAGTCATAACAATAATAATCGTAAATTAAACCATGGAAAGCTCTGGCAAACATATATGACTTATCATGTATTTATCAATGTATTTCAATATATTTATCTTCGTATTTCATTTTTTAAATCTGTATTTATCATTTATTTATCTTCGTATTTCATACAGCCAAGAGTGGTTTCTCAAGCAATTGAAACATGCAATTTCCATCGCATTCCTCAAACTGGATCGTTTGCAATGGCGAGCGGGAAGATAGACAGAGCAGATGTACTGTACTGTACTGTAATTATTTCCCTATTTCAGTGCTGTACATCTGCTCTGTCTATCAGTTTGCTGTGCTTCAGGAGACTCTTTCCGTGCGTTGGGAGCAGGCTCGATGTCTCTACGAGTTGAAGTCACCGGAAGCCACCGCCATCGCCAAAGCCTTGGCTGCTGAGTGTCGGGCGCGAGATGCTCGGAGTCAGAACGCTGCCTGGGCAGCACAGGTCTTGAGCCTTACAGGGCTTTGGTTGTCTGAGTCGCGCCTGGAACGGGCCGAGGTGATCAAGAAGGACGGAGGTGTGTTGGCATTTTGACGACTAAAATTGAAGATTCAGAGCATTTGACAACCCACAAATTATGGATTTGGATATTTTAGATGGATTCAGATTGCCCAGAGATGGTTCTCAAATCTTCCCAAAACTTGCAAGGCAGTGATTTTGAAGTTCTGGCAGCTTTTCAGGACTATTTTGAAGCTGCGCGGTTGAATACTGGAAGCTCTTCAAGCTCTACTGCACGTCACTTTTCCAATTTTTTGGAAAAAAAAGTGACCGAAGAATTGGCATGGCAAGGTTCAGCCTCCCATCAGCGTACCAAGCGCAGCCGGCAGCTAACACTCAAAAGGATCGAGGGCATCGATTCTGAAATCAAAAACTTGGAGAACTCCCCGCGAGCCAACACAGCCGGCGGACAGAAGGAATTGAAGGACAGAAACCACATGCACTACAAAGCACACCGATCCACAACGGATCATAATGCTAAATGAATAGTGGTGAAAGATGTGTCGAATTTAAAAGGAATGAATGAAATAAAAACTGAAAATACTGAAATGGAAGAGTGGTACTGAGTAATACTGCGCTCCTGCCCTTCATGGTGGTCCTGGTAGGACCTGAGGATGCAGAAAGGGAGCTTGGAAAAGAACCGAAAGGAAGATAAGAAGGCCGAAGAAGAGGAAGACGACCGACTGAAGTCCCTGCTCTTTGGATGTGTCAGGCAGCTTGGGCAATGCTTGTCGATTGCTGATCCAGGTGGCGGCCTGACACAAGTGGCCTGTCGCTTTTTGTCCCTGTGGTTTGACCACAACTTGGAGCATCCAGAAGCTCGGCTTAGTGACAGGAAGCTTTGTGGTCAGTTTGTTGGTACTTCGCTAGTTAATCTTCTACTTGTTGTACACCAACAATGCAACGGAACACATAGAGAATAGTTTGTTGTAGTTGTGTGCATATGTTCATTTGCATCAGTTGGTGGTCACAAAAGCCAACATCAGCTAGTTGAAGTTGCTCCTTGTTGTAGCAAGCAAGTATTGGCAGCGGTACAAGATCTCTAAAAACCACGGCTTATTGATACGATATTATTGGTATTGATGTTACTAGTTTTGTCAAAAAATATCGATATAAGGCATCCGTTCAAAAATGCTTGATAGGTTTTTAGTCTCCGATGATCATATTAGAACTGTGGATGTTGTTTTGTCAATTTCGCCACAAGGCGGAGTCATGTATATATGCAGTGATTTTGCCTTCCCCCATGGTAGCGCTAGTTTCGCGCTTGTTTGGCGCTAGTTTTTTTGAATCATGTATTTGTTCGCATTCTTTTCAATTGCGATTCTTCTCCATAGCCTTTTTCCTTCTTAGTCTCAAGCTCATTGGTAAAGACAACATGTCTATACCAGATACTTGTCGTTATCTCGATGCGTTGGGTGACTTTCGCAATCCATGATCTCCACAATTTCCCCAAAACTGCAGACCAGTGAAAACGTTCCTCTGGCGCTAGATCCGCGCTAGAAAAAACCCGCAGACCAAGGCCCTGCCTCACCAGACCTTTGTTTTCCTTTTCTGCCACAGCAGACAGACATTTTCTCTAGCAGCTCAGAATAAAACAGGTCCGCGCTAGATACAGTTGTCGAAATCTGAAGAAATTGTGGTTCATTGCTATCGTTTAGATGCGGTGTCCCGACAATTGTGCCACAAGGCGGAGCCCCATGGAACTACGGTATTACGACCGTTTTCAGGAACAAACATTTCGATACGAGCCCATATATATATATACATATACATATTTACTTACATGTTACATATATATTTCATTATATGTCTTTATTTATTCATTTATTTATTGATGTAGGCATGTATTTATTCATGTATTTATTTCTTTATGTTTTTCTTTATTGATTTATTGTTTTATTAATGTATTCATTTTTGTTGTTATTTCTATTCACTTACACATACCTATACACAGCATATATATATATATACTTGTACAAGCCTTCATGTTACTATAATCTCACTACAAAGGGGAAGAAGGTATTTTGGTTTGCGGCATTTTGGGATAGTCTTGGGCTCAGTGGGTTGGATTTGACATGTGGAGGTCCCTGAGGTCCTTAAGACATTGCTGCGGTTGGAGATGAACTCGCTTCCCTTCACATCTCTGAAGACATCTCTTCACATCTCTTCACTATCAACTAATTCAACCTTTCTTCAGCTTTCTTCAACTTGTACAAGTTTTGGATAAGGGGGTTGATCACTCGCTGAGAGATCAACTGACAAGGAAAAGAGGGCTTCACATCACCCTCATGCCACGACACCCGTGAAATCACCTGCCTAGTGACCCCACGCTTTCACCGCCAAGGAAATCACCAAGATCGTGAAGGAAGCGATTCCAACTGTGTCTCTGGATGCCGTGCTGCCCTTTATTTACCAACTGGCTGCACGCTTGGACACCAAGGATCCCCGTCACTCCACCAGAACTGTGAAAAGGTGGAATCCTCCCTCATCGCTGCATCCTCCGTCACCTAACCTTCCAATATTCAGAGACTTCATGCAGTGTTTTTTGATCAACTACTGGGTCAGTTGAGATAAGATTATATATGATGATTGATAATGTTTTTCTAGAACGAGTTACATTGTTTATGCATTCACGTTTGTTGTTTGTTTCGTCGGAGATCAAAATGTTGCCCGTCAATTTTGGACCAGGGACGGACCGGAACTCTCACCATTCTATGAGCCCGTTATCATTTTTGTTGCTAGAAGGTCTTTGCATGCTTGGAGGGATGCAAATGGAAATTGTGCAAAAGTGTTTGCTGAAACTCATGCGAAGCAAACTACAATCCAGACCAAGTATGTCATTTAACACGACATTGACTACATGGTGCTGCTCAGATATGCAGAGCCAACACCTTTCGTGCAACATCTTGAAAAACAATCGAAAGGAAAGAAGTTACTTCTTGAGTATTTCTCGAAAGTTTAAAATAGGTGTTTTTTGTGCATATATTGTGCTTTTGTATGTCTATATTATGCTCCATATACGGTTTCTTTTCAGGAGTTTCCTGCGTTTAAACTTTGGCGTTTGCACAGGATGAGTTGCTGTTGCGCTTGTCGCAGAAAGGCTGCCCAGCACTGTGGCCATTGATCTCCCTGCGCAACGGCGCCAATGTGCCCAAGCTCCTCGACGCTTTTGAGCTCAAGAGCTAGGAAGATTAGACGGAAGATTAGGAAGGAGCTAAAGAGCATTTTGAGGGCTCAAACTTGAGTAGGAAAAGAGAAGAAGAAAGAGGAAAGAAATTCTTCAAAGAAGAGTTTAGGAAATTTAGTGGAAGTTTAAGTTTGGCGTATTTTGACATCTTTCACTCTTTGACATCACATCTACGTAAACACATCAAAACCAGCTTTGTGCTTGCTGTAAAATGTGCAGAACTGTTTGTCAATCCATGCTTCGTTCAAACAAACCAGTGAGCTTCAGAAACTGTCAAAATACATGACATCAAGCCATGTAAGGATACGATTGTTGACTAAATTGTGAAAAAAGGGCAGCCGTTGAAACGAAGGCGTATCTATGTTGGAAGGCCTTTGTGAAATGAATATATATATATATATATACATATATATATATATACATACATGTATATATATACATACATATATATATATAAACCTTCAAAACCAGTAAACAACTCAGGTGCCAGTTTCATCAATTAGCTTCTCTAGCCTATCTTCCGCACAGAATTCTGGGTGAACTTGGGTTCGCCTGATGCAGTCAATATTCCTGGGGGTCCCCCCATCACCACTAGAGGCTGGTTTTTTCATTTGTTTATTCCTTTTTTGCCTAGGATATGCCAAAGTGCTCTAATCGTCTTCAACCCCAACAACTTAGGCACAGAGAATTGTTTGTGCCTAATTTTTTGGAGGTATCCTCGGCACACTCGACACGGATTCTGGGCCTACTTGCGTTTGCCATGGTTTGCCTGCTGCAATAGATATTCCTCAACCCTGACATCACCCTGCACCCCGTGACACCCTGATCCCTGCACGCAGGGATAATGCGACGAAGTTTCATTTCAAAGCAGACACCTCGAAAGTGGAAGCTGCGCAGCGCATCATCCAAAAGTGCCGCAACTCCAAGGAGGTTCGACCAGTGCCCTGGGCAGACACAGGGGACTGATTCGGTAAGTTATTCCACGAGTTATTCCTTGTTCGCCTTGTTCGCCTTGTTCGCCTTGTTCGCCTTGTTCACCTTTTGGCATCTCTGTTACCACCTCTTTGTGACCGACTTCTTGTGCTTGCCTTGTGAGAGTCCAATTCTTTGCCACCTCTCTATTTGCTCTTTGCATTCTATGTTTATTCTTCGGATTCTGCTCTTTGCCTTTTCTTAGGTCCTGCAGACCGTGGAATCCCTGAGCAACTTCTACATGGCTGTGGCGTTCCACGATGTTACTATTCCAGGCGTCTCCAAGAACGATAGTCGGATTCGTGACCTGAGGATCCCTTTCCAAAAGTTCCAGGAATTTCACGCCGCCAAGAAGGTTCTCTGGCAAACCTGTGTGTGGAAGAGGAGTCAAATACGGATGTGACAAACATATTTGAAAGTAATTGCTTGATGATGATTGAAAGTCTTTGATGTAATCATTCTTTTGACAGGGAGTTTAAGAGTATTGCGTAAGGAAAACACATGCATGCCAAAGGGATATCGCGATGATATCGTGAAAACTATGCTCCGTGTAAGGATACCCTGTGGTGGCGGAAGCCCCATACAAGGTTTTGCGAGCGGGTGGTTGGATTACAGATGTCTTCCTATTGGTTTTCGTTGCAACCCCAAAAGCATTCCAAAAGCACGAATTATTTGTCCTCGTCATGACCACTGTGACCGGGATTACGACGACAACAACAACAACAACAACAACAACAATAGCTCTCATCATAGTTATGATGTATCATCATTATCATCATTATCATCGGCATCATCGTCAGTGTCATCGTCATCCCCATCCACACCGCACCGGTGGCCGTTACCAGCATCATCACCATGATCAGACTCGTCGCCATCATCAGAAAGCTGAGGCTGTGCAAGTGTGCAAGGTACCAGTACCCACTTCGGCTTCAACAGGGCCACACATCGAGACATTTGAGGCAAGTGGGGTCGCAGCGGGTTCCCAGCAGGGAATGATGGCGCAGGTCTCTTTGTCAGTAGGGTTCACTTCCGATTGGTGGAAGTCCAAGCTTAAAGGATCTCTTGAAAGCATAGGTGATAACTTAAAGCTAGGACCTATAGGATCTAGTATTAACTAAGTATTAACTTATTAGTATTAAGATGTATTAACTACTTAAGAACTACGAAGCAGAGCTACTGCAGAGCTTAAGCTATGAGCTTAGCTTAGGACGAAGCTCTGGAGGAACTCATGGGCCACCGATGTAAAAGGTGCACTTGTTGACACTGTAAGTGGTCCTAAGCCAAGCTGGGCATTTTATGGGAGTGATTTACAGAAGTCCTTTTGAAGAACTCAAATCTGTGGCGCCCCAAACCTTGAGAGTTGTTGAAGCTGATGAACTGTGACGCTTTCCTGCTACTAGGACTCCTCCGGAGGTGATAGGAGGTGCTAGGTACCAAACACTGCTGGAATCAGAAAGCAGAACTGATCCGTTCCATCCAATTCCCATCGTTGCAATATGTTGCGGCCATGGCAGTCATAGGTATGGCACACAAGTGCTGCATGGCACCATGCTCAGGATGAGATCACAATCGCCCCGCAGGGAATATCGGTTCCCAAGATTGCCGCTTTGCTGTAGATTGATTGTGGATATTGCGGCATGGAACAAAGGATTTTCTCGCACCATGTGTATTCATAAGATTTCAGACGGAAGTCTTTTGAATTTTTGAAGTTTCCACTCTTGACTTCAGAAAGGTCATATTGCCTTTGGCCATAGCCGGGTAGCGGCTTAGCCTTGGCTCATCTTGGCTCCCAAGGTTTGGATTCGAGATTCCGAAGGCCGCAAACATAAGCAACTCGTGAAGGGCAATGATGACTTGAGGCCGGGGAGCTGTCCCTTGAAGACCTGAAGGAAGAGGAAATTCCAAATGCAAAGGCAAACGATCTGCTTTCATATAGAGACATATATCATATTGTATACATATGTGTGATATTGAATATTTATGTCTACATATATTATCATATTTGTTAAATTATTTCAAAATATGTCAATGTCTATGTGCATTTTGTTCATTTGTGTTCAATGTTCATTGTTTGCAACATGAATTTTTAGAGCGTCCTGGAGGTGTGGCAGTCAATGGCTGACGTTGCTGCCTGCTCGCCATCATTTTTAGCGCTTCGTGATTCCCATGGTGCTCTAAGGAACTCCTTAGGGCCTCCTCAGGAAGTCTTTAGAAAGTCCTTAGAAAGTCCTTAGGAAGTCCTTAGAAAGTCCTTAGGAAGTCCTTAGAGCCTTTGGTTTCTTGTTTCTGGAATGCGTTTACACATACCATAGCGACTGTAGGGTAGCTTGCGGGAAGTAGACGCAGACTTGCATCCATCACTTGTAGGCAAGATGCAGTGATGCAGCAGCTCTTTGGTTTGCTGAACGATGTCTTTAAGGAGAGCGCCATGCGGTGGACCGGGCGTGCTAATTTACACAAGTTATTGCGTGTAGGTCTCGAAAGTTCGGTGTTGAACAGAGTCTTTGGGGATCACCGAAGGCAACAAAGGATTTCGATTGTGGCCAGTCACTGCAGGGAGGATTTGATTTCACATTTTCCCAAGCCGGCAACCAGGAGGATTCAAAGTCTTTGTCTCAACTGCGATTGCGCACTTTTGAGGTAGTCCCCCTCTCACCACAAGCAGGTGCCGGGACATGGGGCCAGGGCAGTGGATGGCAAAGATGATGATGAAGATGATGATGATGATGATGATGATGATGATGA
>VSDK01005931.1:348-23299 GCA_009767595.1 Symbiodinium kawagutii
CCCCAGCATGTCCACCACCCCCGCACCTGAACAAGCACTCGCCGCAACTATACACAGAGCGTCCGCAGCAAAACCCGCCGCACTCGCGCCCCAGCATGTCCACCACCCCTGAACCTTTACCTTCCCTTACCTTCCGTTCCCTTAATTTTCCTTACCGTCCCTTCCGTTACCTTCCCTGACCCCTTTCCTTCACTTACCTTCCCTTCCCTTACCTTACCTTCTCTTCCCTTCCCTTACCTTTCCTTCCCTTACCTTCCCTTCCCTTACCTTCCCTCACCTTTTCTTCCTTTACCTTCCCTTCCCTTACCTTCTTCCCTTACCTTCCCTTTTCCTTAGCTTCCCTTCCCTTCCTTTACCTTCCCTTACCTTCCCTCCCCGTCCCCCACCCCGCAGGCAACACTCGCGAAAGGAGACTAAACGAGAACCCATCGCATCGAAGATGCTTTTGGGAAAAACCTGATTGACGACCACAACCATGCTGAACCATCTTGATATATCAAAATCAAACAGCAACCGTTTAAGATAGCCATAAATGAGCGGTATTTCAAACGTTCCCCAAATTGTGTTTTTACAAATACGGATCTATCTTTATCAAAAATCAAGAATTGATCCGAGCTTCTCGACTGACGGTCTGATTTCTGCGTACGTCACTGCCTTCACCATAACCATAACCAATCTCTGGCACGTACGGCACTTCCACAGGCGCGCTGTAGGCCGTATAAAGGCTGAGGAAGAACAACGTTCCAGCGCGGGAGATCATTGGAGCTGCTCAAACCAAGCCTTCAGTCACTAGTCTTAAGCCAAATCATACCCACGCCAAGGATGGTTGAGACATGCCAGGAATTGCATGTAAATTTCAGTGGCAGTGCCATCAGCCGTTGAAACCGCGAAAGTTGCTGAAAACTCTGGGCATTTTCAAGCTCTTGAATTTCAAGTCAAAAAAACATTTCAACCGTGGCCTATGACTTCGAGGGGCATGCGGTTTCTCTGGTGAACCAGAAGTGGAAGCTGAGACTTCCGACGTTTGCGCTTCGAGTCGGTTCTTCCTGCAGCGCCAGGTCAAGGACGGTTGCCCCCTAGGCATTCCAACAGTTGATCCACTGTTGAGCTCTGAAAGGCGCGCTTCCCCTGGAGCCGGCCTTTGAAATTGCAAGCTATCCCCTAGAGTTTCCTGCAAATACATGTTACATCATGTTACATCTATATAGTTATATACCCCTGAGAAAAGTCCGAAGACAACACACTTGGAACTTAGAACCGCATCAGCTGACATCAAAATGGCACCGGTTCCACTGGTTCCACCAGTTCCCTCTGGGACTTTCAGGGCGGATCATCCAGCGGAGCCATCTCCCAGCAGCTGTCCCAGGAGCACCAGGGGCTGTGGGAGGACGGATGGATCACTGCTTCCACATGTCCATTGATAGAATATCTTCTATCTTAAATGGTTTTAATGATTGTTACTCGTTTTAATGACATTTAAAAGTTTTATTTGACGTTCAACATTCATGGCTTTTACTTGTTTTGACGGCTTTGAATATCTTAAAATGGTTTTGATGGTACAGTAAATGAAAGAGTATCCACTAAAACCATTGACCTATTTGATATTCTTTCTACTCCAGCATGACAGCAACTCGGGTCCAGATTCAAAATGTCAACAACGACTACTACACAAATAGCCATACATATGAAATCAATTGCACATGTTATGGTTTGCATCCAAAAATCCATTTCATTGCGGGTAGCTGAGGGCAACCAGGCACAACGATTGCGCACCTGACTGTTTCGTTTCAAGTATAACTAGATAATGACAAAACATCTGAAAATAAAACAGCAACATGCGAATCTATGGGTTCATGATCATGCCAAATCCCATCAATGGAAGAGTGATTTGTTAGGCCTGCGCCAGCCGCCAGAGTTGCCCTAGCTGCCCCACTTTGCCCTAGTTACCCTAGTTGAGTACATACAACACAGAGACCATACCGCACATACTGCACCAGATCTACAAACATACATTGCGTTACGTTACAGCACAATACAGGATCTACCCGGCCTCATCCGTTGATCACCAAGGGCCCAATGTTGTCGCCGCACTCCTGTGGGTGAGTTTTGAGTCACCGCTGTGTCATGGGAGATCCAGCTGGTCTATGGTGAGATGAAAATGGTTCATAATGATTCTTAAGGTTAAACACTAAGGGATGATAGCCAACAATGCAAACAATCTGGTGGTTATTGATGACACGCATATGTACAATGGTCCTTACAAATGAAAAACACTAAGGGATGACAAGCAACAATATCGAATCTAGTGATTGATGATAATGATCATGCGAGATCCATTCAAATTCATAAATCACTCCCAGTTAAAAAAAGATGGTGACAAGTCCCATCACACATGTGGGTTTATCAAGGCTAGATTCCACATGGATCTGTACTGTAACATTATGACCCATTTGTCGAACAACAATGGCAGCATGGCACCAGCAAGCACAATCGACATGATGGGTGCTGAATTGGCTGCCTGGCTTGTTGCTTTCCATCGTTTGATTGGCTGAGCATGTTTATGCCCGTTTCAATGGACAACTCTCTTGCCAAAGGCTCGCAGTCTGAGAAGTCCAAGCTGAGCGAACCTTCTGGTGACTGGTTATTGTTGCCAAACAGTGGCCCACAAGTGCACCAAAGTTCTTGCTTTTTCTCTCTCTCAAGCAGGCTTTCAATACTCTTCTACTGAAACTACTTCCAACTCTGCAAGCATTTGAAAGGACTTGCAAAGTCAGGGCCTTCTAGGAGAGGTTTGAAGAAATGTAGCCCCTCTGCCAGAATTAACTGTTGACAATGGTGAGCGTCAAGCTGCAACCTATATGGCTATGATGTGCTATAGCCAATGCTGCATGAATAATCAACTCGTTGTTGACCCCAATTCAGGGGTTGAAAATGATTCAAAAGGTTTAGGCTTCCCGCTTCTGAACAAGCCCTAGTTGGGCGTTCCTGATCCCCGCAAACCAAATTCCACAACAATAGCTGTGACCGTGTATCGTGCATCAAACCTTTCCTAGGCCTGAACTTATGGAACAAAAATCACCAAGTTATATTATCCAAGAGGCTAACTTCCGCACACAAACTGCACTTTGCTTCGACCATGGCTTTCTATGCTGGAAGGAATCCTCCACGGTAATTCAATCCGTCAGATTCAACAAGTTTTGGCTCCCAGTCATTACACCCAACAGTTTGCCAAGAACACACCGCGCACTTCCATCAGCCTTGTTGAAAGACGCATGCGCTCCGTCACAATACCTCAGCGGGTGCAGTGCTGTGGGGCATCTGAGAAGAAAATGAATGGGGATGGAGTTCAGCGGTTGCTGACATCGGAACCAGCCGTCCATTCCGTCATCACTTTTGAGGATTTTCATGAGGATAACAAAAGTTTGGAACTCATGGCCATATGTGTCTGCTTGGGTTTCAAGCCTCTTCTTCTTGGGCTGCACTTGGATCAACAAACATCATGACGCGCATGTACAGCGCTATGGCATGAACCCACACCACCTCACAGGCAGTGTAGGCCTACATAGTTGCCAGTTCAAGGTTTTCATATCAAACCGGTTTAAGTCCCCAAATTTCCCTAAACAATGTTGTGTGACCGCCTTGGTTATATACGTGCCGTGGTGTACCCTCCAGCTCTTGCTCCAAGCTGCGGGAACTTGCTGCTCCGCCAGCACCCTGCCAGGGGGGCACCATGTGGTTAAGTTGCTGCGGTTTGGCAACCGAAAACGGCCAAAAGAATCACCAGAATCAAATGAAAACGTGACAGATCATAGGCATACACTTGCAAAACAACTTGGGGATCATGCCCACCATTGGCCTACCGTAGCCTCAATGAACAATAGTAATGGATCCAGTTCTGAGCATGGGCAGTTCAAAGTTTCAAGTCCGATGATGCTGATCAACCAATTCCCCATGGCAACTTTGATGTCCTGGGTGAGGACATCCTTCCGATGGGCGCGGCAGGTCGACGCATGCACGAAACATACCCACAAAACAATTCTGCAATGCGCTGTCGCACACCAACAGTTACTACGGAATATCATTAAGCCAGCAGTCCAATTGTGGCCATTCAAACCTACTGGTATGACTGACATTGAGCAGCATCTGACTCCTCATACCGGTATGTCTTATCAACTTGCAAGGCATTATCCAAAATCCAAAACCATATATACCGTGATGGGAGAATCACAAAGAATGCCAAAAAAAGATTGCACAAAACTTGTGACCACCGCTCAAAGGAGTGTCAACTGTCAGTCCAGCTTTCAGATCCACAAACGAAGCTGTCCAAGTTGGTCAAAGCCGATCCACAAACACAGGACTGGTCGGGAGAACCATGGGGATATGCAGCTCTCCCAGGTGTCATGGTGTATCATGGTGCATCCACCCCCACCCATCCAATGCCGCCACTGGTGGCCAATCCTCACAGCCAAGGTGCGGCAGAACACAGCTTTGCCTCGGTGCTTATGGATGTTTATGGGAAACGTGTGGAATCTGGGATTCCAGCAACCATTGCTGAGTTACTGGGGTTGATCTACCAACAAGGATCCATCACCCCTTCGATTCAAAGGTCGTGCATTAGGTCGTGTCAATATGCAATCTCAAGCATGTGGTTTTGTAACCGTTGAAATGAAGAAAACAAAACGTACCAAAATGCAAAAACAACTTCAACACTACTATGAAAACTAAAACATACACATCACATTTAATTGATGCTCTTATCATACTTTGACACATGTGAATATATGAACATATACAACACGGACTAGCCAGGTTAGTTTACGGAGGAAAAACGCAAAAGTCATTGTGGGGGTTTAACCACCTACACACCCACAAAGACCTTCAAAATGGAAGTGGGTCAAAAACCAGCAAACCAGGTGAAAATCCAAACCATGAACTAGATCAGACTAGTCGATGCCGCAGTGTTCACATGCCCAGCCCCCGTTGAGCTATACTTTGACCCACATCCTCAAATAGTGGAGTATAATTGACCTTGGGTTCACTATCAAGCTGTATTCGCCTCAAGTCCCTGTGCGATGTTTGAGGCATCGGGCCACGTCATTCCCTAGACCGTGGATAGCGAGTGTGCTGACTCGAACAGTGGAACAAATGAAGCCAATAAACACCAAAACCCGGCTAGCTAGGTTCACAGCCCAAAGATCTGCCTTTTGCCAAACAAAATGGACAAACGAGAAGATCAGTGCCAGCTGCCAAAAAACAAACAGAGAGTGGGTCATCACTTCGCTCTGCCAGCGCATGGAACCAAACCATGATCTAGTCCAGCAGCAAGAAATCTGACGATACATCAACCGCCCTGAAGCTCCATAGCGAACGGCCGTCCGTCACGGCTGAGTTACCACCGTTGTTCTTGCAGGTCTCCTCAATGTCCTTCATGCTCTTCACCTCGGAGAGCTGAAGATTCTCTGGTGGAGTCCCCTGCGTGTCCCTCCAATGCGAGCCGGTTCTGTTACTCTGTGCGTGGATCCCTATCATCTTACGAAGTCTATCCCCTTGTGATGCTTATATAGACTGAGTTCTTGCTCAAATGCCTTTTTCCCATTTGACCGTTGTTGAACCATTCATTGGAGTTTGTGAACCCAAGCAGCCCCTACATTTTCACCGTTCAATATGCACAATGGATCAATTGATCACCAAAGAGTGTACCCCAACAACAATCCACCACCCCAACTTCCAACCCATCCATGGAGACACCACCTGCTGCTAAGCAACGGTGGCAACCTTCGCAGATGCTTTGTCCTTGGATCCGTGGCAGTGGAGCCCTAGTCCAGGTCATGTGCACCGTCTGATGACTAGATACGGGCTCCCAACACACCAAACTGCGATGGTGTGGCTGTATGCTGAGACGTGTTGCTACCATGGCATGGTTGTATATGTTGGGGGAAGGCAACTCCCAGCTTGAAGTCCAGCAATGCTTCCCAGGTTCAATGCCCGGGTTCACCAGACCTGGTTTGCTCAAGACCTGGCAGTGCGGGCAGATCTTCGGCAAGGCCCGGTGGCAACTCCGGTCCCCTAAGACCAGCCACCACCATGAACTGATGAGCCCAGGAGCAAAATTGAAGTGGGATGTACCAACCAGTTGCTACCAAGTGAAGACCATGGGACGCCAGTTCATCCATCCAACCAGAGTTTTTTTTCCATGGCGAAAAAGCGCGCCTTGTTGACGACCAAAGCCACCAGCGCGCCAAGCCCCACCTCGTAGGTGGAGCGGTCACCCAAACGTACCCAATCTGTTGGTTTATCATGGGCTTAACATGGTTTAAAATGGTTAAATATTGTTAAATATGGTTAATTATATCTGTTGATAAGTATATCTGTTGGTTGATGAGGCTTATACTTATAACCATCAGATATACTTATCAACAAATATAACCAACTTGGCTTCACAAATGTATCATGGATTCTAAGCAATTTATTGTTATCATTTAAGCCAGCGTACAGAAATAACCAGCATGAAGCATGAAGCTAAACATGTTTGCTCCCTTAAATGTACCCAATATGTTTTGCAGCTACAAGGCTGTAAGTTAAAGTAAGCCGATGATTTATTTCATCAGACCCAATGCTTCCAGTTATGAAGTAGTAGGTAGCCGGCTGGCTTCTACCATCGTTGTAAAGGGGGTTGGTTACCTACTATACTGGTATCTGGAGGCATGGGGATGGTCTGAGTGATGTTGCTCTGATTTTCCCATATTTTCCAGGTCAACCTAAAAGAACCCCCACAGGAACTGCTATGAACTGATCTGTGCACCATGCATCCCCCAAGCGGGGATTGGCGACAGCCCCATGGTATCGAAGCGACGAGCGACAAACCATAGCAGGTTTTTCCCTCACAAAATGGTATCCGAGCACCCCAAACAAACACAAAACAGTCTAGAAAGTGGAGGGACACAATCTGCAAGGTTGACAGTCTTGATATTTCCACATGACATGGCATTCTTTTCTTTCAGTGGCACAGGTAGAGTTGCTTCACTGCAGATTCGTTGTTGTAAGTCACCCTTTCCCTCAATACAAGAAACAAGAAAGCAATAGCATACAACAACGCACAACCAGGGCACTCCCAAGAATGTATGCACGTGCAGGAACAGGAATGGAATGAGGTCCCTGGAAACCAAGTGCACGTGCACTGCAAACTGGTTGGGATATACACTCTGGTAAACGACCTGGAGGTAAAAAATATTAATTTTACAATGGTTCAATTACCCATTGAAAATGGTGACTTTGAGCTTCCAGGTTAGTTTGCCAAAAGGTATTAGGGTTCCGAACATTTCAGAACATTGATGACAACTGGCTACCCTCCAATGCCAGGGTAACCTGAGGCACCCGTTAAAAAACATGGCAAAACAAATCTCAGGAAATTGACAATCATTGCTTACCGCAAAATCCACAACAAATAACTGGTACGCAGGTACGCAACAGAACGCTCAAATGTAGCACATAGCCATATCAAATTGAAATGGCGTGGAGATGACAAAAACATTTCCTGCTAAAACGAATAAAATCATACAACAGCTACGTGCAGGCTGAAGAATAATATGGCAAAATGTTCAGGGTCGAAAAAAATGGCGCACTTCTGATCAACGAAGTCGCCTCCAGAATGTTGTGTGCAAGGCCTAGGATCTTTATGGATCTTTGAACTGGGCTACCTTCAGAATGGAACAGTATCAATGTGCAGGGTACGGCATTGCACAAGGCAGCCTGGGGGTCTACACACTGCTGTGCCACCTTTGCTCCTTCCCTACTAATACCTGCACTTGCTTGCGAACGTTGCACCCATTGATTGAAATCCTGAACCAGGGATCGAAATTTCATGATTTTGACGCATCTGCTGGCCTGTCTCAAGGTTGCCTCCTTCCATCACCCCTCATCCCAGCTGCTACCGAGCTGCGCCGATCGCCAAAGATGTTGGATCCACTTTCACCTTGGAGCAGCGTACGGCCAGGAGTGGCCTGGGAATCTGAAAATGGCCATGTTAGGCAAACATGTGCATTGCTACGTGACTATGCCTATTGGGGGGTTGGCTTCATAATGTCCGAAGACCGTGTGCAAGTATTCGCATGGGGAGCCATGCCCATGAGTCGGTTCGCAAGCTGATTTCACATAATCACAAGCCAAACAGCGCATATGTAATGTAGATGATGTGCACATTTGCCCGTGCATACGCGGTCGATTGACATTCACGCAGTATCCACTGGAGCTTTTCATGTTCACGTGCCATTGTTGGTGCATGCTATGACTGGTGCCACCCAACAGCATCCAACAACTATTCCAACAGCAACCATCCCCCAAAAACTATTGCAACACCTACCGGTTGTGTCCCAGTCGTGGTATGCCGCTGTCAAGCTGCTGACATCTGTAGCCTCTCAAGCTGCGCGGACCGTGTCCCTAGCTGTGCTTTCCAAATGGCTGCAGGGGCCGTCACAAGGATCTGATGACAGCCATGCGAACCCGATCCCATGACGTAGCATCCGCTAGGTGTTGGGGCGATTTAGCTTGGCCAGCATGGATTGGGACGCTTTGATGGCTGGTGCCTAATTAAGCATGAAGTATGTGAGGCATACTCGCCGGATCTCGGCAATGGTGCATTACGGGTCAAAAACCTGGTGCTCGCCGCACAGGACACAAACCTGACATGCTTCTTGGGAGAACTAAGTGAGACTCAGGGGACCAAATGTGTTGTCAGCAGCTTGAGCTACACAAAATACCAAACCAAGTGGCAGATCTGGTAGCAGATTTGAGTAGCAGATTTGTTGTCAAATCTGGATTCCGCTCTCTCTCTCTCTGTCAAGAACGTTCACTGATTGATGGTTTTAGGTTTGGATCCGCTCACAAGAAAGATGCTGAAGGTATAATCGCAATCACGATAGAAATCACCGAAATCAATCATAATAATCCTAATTGAAGCAGCCAGCCGAATACTTGACGAATTGTTTCCCGTTGTCTTGCTGTTGATGTGTACATGCTTTTTTTGAACGCCCTTTTCCAGGGTTCTGTCAATGCGTGCTACCCTTGCAATTACGATTCGTAGTATGGGAACACTCTCAACGTTAGCCCAACAAAACATAGCTGGCTAGCATCTATTTCTCTCTTCATGCTGATTGCATTGCCTATATAAATTATTTTAGACAATACTTACTCAACTGATCAATGGGTACACCTGACATGTGGCATGGTACCCGGGCACAGCCGACCAATACCACCTGCAACCCCCGCCTCTGTGATCTCTGTCAAGATGTCATCAAATATGCCTGAAAAAACAAATGCTGAACTGCGAGAGTGGTGCACTATCAAAGATCTTGTGGAGCTCGCACTATCATCTGTAGACGCCCAGGGTCCGTGTGAAAGTTGTGACTTGCTGGCTCGTCTCTGCCCACCGTGGCGCCAGGTCGATGGCATACATCCGGGCATGTATAGCTTGTTGTCTTGCGAGCTTTCTTAACGCCAAATGCATGTGCAATCGCTAATTTCATGACTACAAGAGTAATTACCGTAAGGTAAAATTTACATGAATCTACATCTTTGTTCACATTTCCACTTATATACATTTCTATGGATGTGTATGGATCCGTATGCTAGCCGGCACCCACACAAAAAGAGCTAGATAGGTAACATAGGATCGATCGACTAACTCATCCATAGTAGATTGTTCCAATCAATAGGCAAAGGTATACATACACATATCATGGAACCCACCTTCTAATTTCTAAAAAAATGGTAGTTACAACCGTAGTTATGATCCACAAAAATGATGGTTTCGGGAGCCCTAGGTATACAGCATATCCACATGCGCAAATATCTACATCTGCAAATACACGTTGTCCAAGCAAGGCACGTGTTTTGAGCTTGTTGCTCTTTGCCACCACGCCATTTCCATGGACTCCATCGCATTGCCTCACAGCTGCAATCCCCAACGGCTGGGCAGTTCAATATAGTTCAACCATTTCAGGTTGGGATTTTTGAAGTGATGCAGTGATGCCCAACTTTTTGCATAAAAACAAAAGCTCACAGTTGCAAACAGTTACTTGCTTTTTGGATTCATGATTGAGGCCCACAACATGATTTGCAAGTCACTTGCATGTAAACGATAAGGACGAGCAACAAACTAAGTTGCGAAGCCCCCTGAGGTGGATGAAGGGTTGAGTAACTATGACCCAACGAAGGCATGTTGCTCCAACGGTTCTACAGCCAGCAGTGGCTTGATCCCTGTCTCTGGTTGTGACCAAGATTCACTCAGCATCCTGGACTCCATCGAGTATGATGAGGCATGTGCTTTGGCAGCCGGTGATGTAACCATTGCGAATGAGATTGGTCATCTCAAATAGTTCTTTAATTAATGCGTCTGAGACACTTCACCATTCATGGTCTATCCATGCCAGTGTCCGAAAAAACATTCTGTCAATGACCACTCTTGGACCAAGCAAAAAGATTGGTGGCTTAACCCATGCGCTCCGGAGAAGACTGACCAACCGGACTGGCCGAACTGAAGGTGAAAAAGTGTAGTAAGTCACCATTGTAAATTGCATTGTCATTCAAGACGCGCTAATCACACAGCAATAATCTTGACCTAGACAACCGTGGGTGAATCAGTCAACCAAAACGTGGAAAACATACTGTCAACATCTGTCAACTGATTCACCCATGGGCCATGGGTCTTGATTCATTCCTGGTTACAACCCCCATACAGTAGCTGAACTAACCCCTGTAACCATGGCTAGTCAGCTGCACAACTGTTCCATGGTTGAAGCCATGGTGAGATACCAGCTATTAGTTAAAGTATGCTAAAGTTATAACCGCCCCAAAACCATGGTAGCCGTTTTGCTGGTTGCAACCTCTATCACCATGGGCACCGGCTACTTTGCTATACTTTGCTGGTTACAACCTCCATTACCATGGTTTGTTCTACCAGCTACCGGTAGCTAAATCCACCAGCGGCGCCATGGCTCAGCCAAGGGGCCAAGTCACAGGGACCCCACTGGCTTTGACCTTGGTGGCGCCGTGGCGTCAGGGGAGCCCTCTGTGGCAAGAGGGGCCTCCAGTTGAGCCCCTCAAAAATAATAGCGTTGCCATAGCATTGCCATGGTACAAACAGAAATCCGCAAAGTGAAATGATGGACCAAATGCAGCTGTATAGTCGATGATTTGGTACTAGCTGTATAGTTGATGATTAAATACTTGCCATATATAGCAGCTGTAAAGTCAATGGACCAAATAGTCGGTTTTGGGACTCCTTGAAAGAATTCAGCATGCGCTGCTGGAATGTAAACACATGCTGAACTGGTTGAGAAACAGTCTACAGGTATACTTGGGTAATTCATCATTACGGAAATCTCCTATCAACAAAGGCGGTATACCTTGAATAAGATCCGATTCCTAGCCATAGACGTACCAGTTTGACCATTGACAATGTTGTTTCTGCCTCCTCAACGCAAACTGTCCTTTTTGCGTTCGTCCGCCCTTCCTCAGTGCGTGTGCAAATGTCTCCACATACGTAACTACACACATGAAAGTGAATGCGTGCGTAGTAGGCCCCCAACCATGTAAAACCATGAAAACGTGTGCAGATCAAAGGATGCGTATATCTAGTTATATCATATCTAGTTATTTTTTACGTTTTCCCCTATCACTGCACCAATTGAGAACAATATACAACCACCAGGCATTTCATATTTAATTTGTAAAAGTATAACTACGAACCCAAACCACACACATTTTCCGCCGGGAGCAAAAAGAACATTTATACATTTATATACATTTATACATGTGAGAACATGTGGAAACTTAAGCGTGCAATTATCTGTGAACAGTTGCGCAAACACACGTGTCTATGCGGATGCACCTGTGCCTCTGTGTCTCTGGCGCCTGCCATTTGGCTGCCAAGGGACCGCTTCAATGTGGCCCGGCAGCATGGCCTGATAGGCGCTGGCGAAAAGTATAGGTTTAATGGCTGTCATTGCCTTCCTGCTGGGTAGTTGAACCACCCCTTTGGTCGGTTCTGGTTGGTTGGTGGTTGAGAAATATTGGCCGACCAACCGCAACCAACCAAGTAACCATAAGCAACCAACTAATTAACCATAACCAACCAACCATCCCAAAGATTTACAAAAAGAAAAGGTGTTTGAAACCACCGACTCAACGAGTGATCGAAACCATGCTAAGGCAAACAGCTGCTGAACACTATAGATGTTCTTGATGAACCTACGACAGCTTCAGGCTTGCCCCAGCCACACAGGCCGCACTTTGTGAAAGCACCGTAAATACCAAAACAGGAACAGCAGCAAAACACCAAACATTTTGAGATGTTTCAGTGCGTTTGCAAAAGAGTGAGTATACTAGTGATCGGTTCAGGGATGATTCGAATAGAATCCCCGCGAAATTGCGGGAGGCACTCTGAATGAACATTGGGTCCATACAGTCTTGGTCTGCAACACATGTGAAATCCAACCGCAAGGGGGGGCGATGGACTAGTGGGCCCTTTCAATTGCAAAGGCCTAGCTATTTCAGTGCCAAGAAAACTGAGATGCTTTAAAACGTCTAGAAGAATTCCGAAATACCTCACTACTAGGAGCAGGGTGAATCACTTCACCCAGATTGGACGGTTGGGATGGGATGTGATTGTCATGAGACTTGCGAATGACCACCAGAAAATATTACCCTTGATATCCCTTGATCCGGGAACTCCAGTTTATTCCCGACTTAGGGCCCTCTCCAAATACAGAGCGTTAGAGATGAAACAGCAAGCTTCGAAACCGCACTGGGTCGAAACTCTGCCCTGCTACGCTTGCAGTTCACATCCGAAGCCGCAAAACAGTCAATGTCGGGAGGTTTCATCGATCAAATCAACCAACCATATTTTGCAGCAGGGCTTGACCCAGCCTGCCACTGACTGGCGGAGACCACATGCCAAAAAAAAGGCTCACCAGCTTGGCCAAGGTGGTAACGGTAACCTAGTCTGACCTTCCCAAGGCCAACCATGCCGCACCTCTGCTTTGCCAGCACCATAGCGGGTGATCAACATCAGCCTCTCAGGACAATCTCGGCATCCGGAGATCAACCAGCGCAACTTCAGACCCATGCTGTTTGCCTGAGGCTAAAGTTGTTTATGAATTTTCAGATTGTGAGAAACGCAAAGGCAGTGCCAGCCACATCTTTCAGCATCTTCCGTTCTTTCAGATCGCAAGACGCACTGTCAAATAACAGCGCCTACCCTCCTCTTTCTTTGGATTCAAGACCTGCGACAAAGGGAACCCTCCAATCGCCGAAGATATTGGCATCTTACATTTACTGTTGTGGTTTTCAATCAGCTGACCAGGAAAGGTTTGGGTATGATGAAGGTGAAACCTTGAACTTCTGCTATGGTCACGAGCTGCAGTTTCATGAGTCGGATGAATCCCAAGTTCCATCTTCCATGCGGATAAGCGGATGCAACGGGTGCACGCAAACGCGGCTACTCCTCAATCCATGCAACAAAAACGGGTCACTTTTAGCAAACCGCCAGTGTTTAGTGGCAATCCTTGACCCTCTCATGTGGTGGAGCATGATAGTGGAAACCTGCCATGTTGATAGAGGATGTTTTTGTGCGACCCAATTTCCAATCCCAAATTCAGCAAGAATCCCCCTCCATGTGGTTGCAAACCTTCTGGCAACCTCCTGCCCCGAATTCAGCCCAGTACGAAGATACCATTGACTCATTTGACCATCAGTGAAAAGACCCGATGGTATGTCCACTGTCAAGATTGAAAGCACTACAATGAGCCTCTGACCCATCTTGACGTTCACATTGGACCTATGCAAACCCATTCGGTGCCAATAAGATCCCGGAGCACCGTCACCAAATCCTTCAGCTCCTCGTTCTTCATGGAGGGACCTGAGAGGAATCCCTGAGCACCGACTGGGGCAAGGTGAAAGAAATGCAAAGGTTTCGACCCAGCTGGTTAAGCCAAAAATTTAAATGCTGAGTGTGAAATATAAAGGTGCCAGCTTGGCGACCTCCAGAGTTGAGAGTTTGGAAAACAAATTGTTGATTCAATGAAACAAACATGTTTTTGTTGAGGTTGGAGAGGGAGAAGGAAAAAATATCCAACCAAAAGGCTGAAAAGCACATTTTGCAACTTGAATTTCCAGCTTTGGTAACTGAACCTTTTGAATTAGAATGGTTGTGCTTTTACAGGAAACCTGCACGACTGAAACAAATGCTTTTCCCACCAGCACACTGGGCTGACACATATATATGCACATAGATCATAGGTCATGAAACTAGAGAACACGGCCATTGGTACCACTACTGCTGATACTGCTACTACTGGTGCTATTGCAAACTAGCGGCCTGAATCTCCAAGAGAGCAGGTCCATCACCGGTATAACCATGACCCGTCCTATTTTTGTTCCCTGCATTCAAGTTTCCCCTTTGCAGTACTCTCAAAATGATATCGCATGCTCACACATGTTCAACCATGATTTTTCCACAACAGCAAAGCAACGCAAGGCTCCATGACTATTTAAGTCCAGCTAAAAAATCACTCTTTGCAAGGGGACGTGCCACTGTGAAGGGGCCAACCCCAAGAACGGGCGCCATTTTGACCCAAGGCACGAGAAAACCAATCGAGCAATGAGCAACAAGACTGCATCCCATTCCGTCCCCAATTCCAGCCCAACTCCGCAAACAACCTTCAAGAAACCCAAGGAATTAGCATAAAAATACTGGCCAACAAATCCATCAAGGACAGGAACATCAGAATTCACAATGCCAAGAAGTCACCAACCATTCGGATAACAGCAATATGTGATCCATGGCGATCCCACTGGGCGCCCTGGACCTACTTTGACGCCAATGGGATTGGCGATGCCCCGAAAGTATTCGATGTGCGCCTTGGACGAACGCTCGGGGCCAGCTGTGAAGCTCAAGCACCCCAGCAGTTGAAGCTGGTGAAACTGCTGGTGGTCACGGGTGGTTTATTGGGTTGGAATGATCCCTTCCCAGGGGGAGCCCCTGGTGCTGAACGCCCCCCAGGAGTGCATCAAAGACCAAGGGCCGAGCGCAGTCTAACTGCCGTGTGCGATCTCCAATCCACACCTCGTGCGTATGGCAACGGTCACTTCAGACATGTACAGCAGCACTGGGGTCATTCACTGTGCCATGGCGTTCAGGACCAAAGCTTCGGACATTGGAACATAGCAACAAGCGATGAATCATGGTATAAAATAGAAATGATTGATACGAAGGGAGCTTGTGGAAATCCAAACCTCGCAATGTAATTGACACCTATCCCAACAAGCCAATTGGTTGGATTTGGATTTCAAGACTGTGAAACATGTCAAAAATCATCTGCTACAACCCTCGGAAATTCGGAAGGCTCAAATAATTGTGACGCTTGTCGTACTACATGTCAATCCATTCATGGTAGGAGCAGTGATGAAACATAATGAAACCATATGAAACCGTATATTGCTTCAATAATTGAAACCATCGATGCGTTGGAAACTACTGGATTGCTAGAAGAGCTGTGAATGCATGATATGCAACGTGCAAAAAATCATGTGGCACTACTTCAATCAAGCTGAACCCTCGGACAATATCAGATGCAAAGGCGTTCCACGGGTGTCCTGAAGAAACAATACGAAATAAACACGATGATGTCTCAGTCAATGCTAATCAGTCCCGTCCAAAAAAACAAAATAATTGAGTTGGAAACGGCATGCTTTAAATCACAGATGCTTGGGTGGAACAAAAACAAAAAGACAATCAAACTGCTAGAAACCCAGTCGCCAACTACTTGGAAGGAAGCTCAGCCAAAAGAAGCACATATTTTGAAGGAAATGTAACAGCTTAGTTTGTCATCTTAAAGTTGAATGGGTGAGCCAAACCTGTTGAAACCGCAAAATGGTTCGACATACCATCAGCCATGCCTACAGCCACGGAGGGATAGCCAAAACATGGAGTGCACCATTGACCGACAGCCCTGTGTTGTTGGATGTTGTTGGCAATTTTCAGTTCGAAACCTCATGTATGGGTTGGTCCATGTTTGTCCTCAACTATTTGCAAAGCACTATTCACATAGAAAACTGTTGCAACTATGGTCATTTTCAATCAACAAAGTGGCCCACCTTACCATCCACCACCGGATGCTGTGATACACCCCCAAGACTAGTATGGCACTTGATTAAAAACGCAACTTGCAACATCTTTTGGGGGCTTGCTGTAGACACTATGATCAGATTTGCCCATGGACCATTGTTTGACTTACCTGGAAAATCCGAGATAATATTCCTGTTGTCATTCCTGGTGGCTGTAACTGTGGTTTCAAGGCAGCTAGTCCCCGTCCAGTCATCATCCGCCGCTGGGTCGTCCGAACCAAGTGCGCGCTGAGATTGTAGTACTCGGGCCCCACAGGTCTCGTCAAAGCTTCCTAGGGCTGAGAATCCAAGCGTTCAACACCTCACCCCGTGGAGAATAGTTCAGGTAAAGCCATCTTCTTAATCATTGAGGCTCGCTAATGATTCTTGTTCCTGGCAGTCCCTCTCACCCCAAAACCAATCATTGGTGGGTGGGAAGTGTCTGCTCCATTCTGGTAGTACAAGGTGGCAGCACAAAATGGAAAACCAACCGAGTTCAATGCCAATTTTCACCAATGATCTCACATGTAGTTGCAGCAGCTCCTCATCACTTCCAGTTTTGAAGGGATGTCATACACCTATCTATCTGTCTATATCTATCTACCGTATCTATCGTATCTATCGTATCTATCGTATCTATCGTATCTATCTATCTATCTATCTATCTATCTATCTATCTATCTATCTATCTATCTATCTGAATGACTATGTGTCCATACCTACCAATAGGTAACATAAACAAAATATATACAGAATGAATTTCAAAAACAGAATAGATTTCAGTAAATACTTTAAATACATCTACTCTGAACTCAATCTAAAAAAATGCCGGAAATATATCTAGTCATCCGCAGATGAAATACATCTATCTAAGCCTATCTACAGGGCACCCCCTGTGCCTCCAAGTCCAACTGCATCGCCTCATGGCTGGTGAAAAACCTTAGCATCGCGCCCTCTGTGCCACCTGGGAACCCCATGGAACCCCCAAGGGGCAGCTGGGGTTCCCGCAGGGATACCGAGCACCAAACGACATCAGCATGTGAGGCCGTCACCCCTGAACCAACTCATCGCTCACCCTACATGATTACACCACCTTTGGCCACAAGCCGGGTAGGGCATGCCAAGAAGGACGTGACGAACATTGCAACATCATAGACAAGAATACTATTTTGAAAAACAGCTACATGAGCAAGACTCTCAAGATGAAAGTGTTTGTTTGCTACCGGTCTGATACCAATATGTTGGATACCAACATGAAGGATCTCAGAAATCTCTGCTCAGAGTTGGTGTCAGCACCTGGGGTGCCCAAACTCCACCGTTTCGGAGGTAATGCTTTTGCCGGAGATCGCCTGAAAGCATGACATCCATCACTAATCACGTGTCAATCACGTGCTGGCTTCTGTGTCTTTGTGCCACTCATTGAGACATTGAGATCCAAATTCAATGCAAGTATTTCTAGAAATGCAATATAAACAATATCGCTGCAAAAAAAACATACCTATTGGCCGTTTGCGTTTTAGCTGTGCATAAATGACGAAATATCACTATAACGCATGAATTTTTAGAACTACGCACATGCAAGGCCCAGGAATATATGAAGCGCGGCGAATATGAGATACAACATCACGACTCCCTCGACCCTTTGAGGACACCAAAAACTGCAACAGACCTTTGCGCTCTCCCATTAGCTGGTGACATTCACCATGCTTGTAAGAGTTATAAGGCTTAGTTCACCCACATTATAGGCTTCATAAAAACCAGTAGCTGGCCTCAAACCTGAAGAACACCCAGCCATCCCAAAATCCCTTGGCAGCCTGGTGGAAGCAGTGCATAACCAGCCAAAAACGGATGATAATCCGTGGGATTGTTTGTTTCCCAGTGATTCTGAATCGTTTATGGCTGGTTAACCATCTGGTTGGTGGTTTCAACCCCCATGAAAAATACCAGTCAACAAACCACGTCATTTGTCAACAATTACCAGGACAAATGGAAAATGTTCGAAACCACCACCCGGTCTTCATCCCTGACGCACCCCTAGCAATGTCTGAAACCACCAAGCAGCCATGATTGGTGGGTTATTCAGTCGAAAAATGCTTAGATCACAGCACCACATCCCATTCCCGATCCCGTGGCGCGACGTCCCATGCCCCGCCGCCATGAGCGAAGGCCTGGCCCGGCCTTGGCGCTGTCCGTGTAGCTGCTGAACTGATCCGAGGACTTCAGCGCAGAGACCTGGGAGGGTGAAGGAACTGGAGGTTTTGAAAGGATTAATTTTGGTTGGTTATAAATAGCTATAAATAATTTTGATAAATAAATAAGTAGTTTAATAAACCACCATTAACCACTATTCACTATTATCAATAAATTTCAGTTCGATAATGCTATTTATTTTGGTTAATAAACCACAATTTATCAATATTAACCACCATTAACCACTAGTTGAATGTGATGTTTTGGTTGGTAGTTTCAACCCTTACAACTAGTGGTTAATAGTGGTTGATAATGCTTAATAAAATCATTATAATGATTAGCTAATTATGATCAATAAACTGAACCCATGGTCAATTAGTGGTTGCTACTGGTTGGATATGGTGGAACCGCCCCCTTTAAACAATTAATAAACTGGTATTAACCAACTGGTTAACGGTTTAAAAAAACGGGATGACAAGCAGCAATAATGACGATATACCAGTTATAATGGCTGTGGATCAATCTTAATTTCACCAAACTATTCTTGTTAATGGTTACTGGGGAAAATAAAAAATGATTACACTACCAAACAGTTAATAAGTAACAGATCCAAACATATCAAAAGTAAGGTAGCATATCATATCAAAAGGTTGGCTCGGTGCGGGAACCTAATGTATCAGTTACTTGGGAAACAATCAACTTGTAAGGTTAAAAACAACCTAGTGATAAGTAACTATACAAGTGACTACAAGTTAGGTACTCTTTGAGTAAATATGTTGCAAGGTGAAAGGTAGCTATAAGTTACTATAGATCGGAATCGGTCATCTGATGCATCTATAAGTTAGGAGCATGTATAATCTTACAAGGAATCGCCAAGCTATTAAAAAATGGTATTCTAGATACTTTCCTTTAGCTGGAATCTCATTCAAATTGCCTATAGTGTGCATAATTTCATATAATCTACAATCTGGAAGTTTTGCTTGCTTCTCTTGAGATGGTAGAGAAATAAAACAAAACAGAAGTTGAGGCAAAATGGATGGCTATTGATAGACATTGATAGATGGTTTTTGATGGATGGTAATGGATGGTAATGGATGGTAACTCAAGGCGCCTGGCTCGCGAGGGAAACAGGGATGACGAGCGGGCATTCGCTGATGGATGAGGATGATGGATAGAAATGGATGGGAATTATACATTTTTTTTGCCAGGGCTTCCAGGGGGTTTGCCCGAAGGAACTAAACAAGCTAAACATGGGAATTATACATGATCCATGAAATGTGGTGACTATACGTGACTATGATGATGGTGATTTGATGATGGTAATGGATTGTGATGGTCATGGTGGTTTCGCATCGGGACGTCTTTGTGCCTGGGCCATAGCTGTACTGCTACGGGCCCAACCAGGCACCTCTGGTTTATCCCATTGTTATTCTATCAATTAGGCTTCAGCAACTCCAGCTGCAGTTGGTATTTGACTTGGTTCGACTTTTGCTGACCAATAGGGCCAAATCTGCAAGCATGGCAAACAACTGTGCGTGGTGTCCTGTCCTACCTTTTGCGACCCATGATCCACCAAACACGATGTTTCAATCGGGAACATGAATGAAATTGATGGATCTGAAGGCAAGAAGCTGCCCCGACAAGTTGAGTGGTTTCTTTTTCAGAACGGGGCCTGATGGGGGCGTGATTTCGTGATAACCATAAAAATAAAACACTGGCATTTACAGCATTTTCTTGCAAAACAGTAGCTGAAACCCAGATTGGCTCAAATAGACACAGTATGGGCACATAACATAGGCCTAACTTAGCTCAAGATACCCCCCCAATATGCATCTAACATGGGCCCAGATTGCCAAAAATGGACGGGGTTCATTTGATATATTTGGCTTGCAAGATCACAACCCTAAATGAACCCTCCCTTTTTCAACCCCAAAAAAATCAAAAACCACAACATTTTGTATACCTGCCCATGTTTGGTGAACTAAACATGCCCAAAACCATGGCAGGCACAAAAAATCCGTAAAAAAAAAAAAAAACAAAACAAGAAATGTACGAAACCCTGACAGGCGCAAAAAAAAAAACATCAGTATCTATGTAGGAAAGGGATGGTGGGGTATAGATTGTTTATTTTTTGTTTTTTTGAATTTTCTGTGCCTGTCAGGGTTTCGTGCATTTCTTGTTTTGTTTTTTTTGAACTTTTTGTGCTGGCCATGGTTTTGAAGCTAGGATGCAAGATTCAACATGAAAAAAATGCGTATCACCTGGGTTTCAGAAGCCTTGGATGCAGAAAACACTGGTATTCACAGTGTTTTATGAGCATTTCAATCACAAAATCACGCCCCCATGGAGCCCCGCTCTCTTTGTTTTCATATGTCATCGAGAGTTCTGTAACATCTGGCCATGAAACCCAGGGCTTCAGGCCTACCTCATACCACAACAAAAGGTTTTATAATTGCAAGCAGGTTTTCCTGGCACTCTCATTCAACATTCCAACACATTCTGACAAAACACCCTGTATCCAGTATCCCTATCCCGTTATTCAGCTGATCCTCAATTTGACGGTTTCTCAAAATAGGGGTACCCCCAAGTCATCCAATCTAAAAACATTTATTGAAACCCTGCAATCTTTCTCCATTCTGGGGGGCCCCCAATGCCTTGAGAAACCACCAATATCCATTCAGTATCCCTTCACCTGGCTTTGGGGGCACATCAATCGTCAGCAACTGACTGAGCTGCCCCGACGTCGATGGTCTGCAAAGGCGCATGGTCTCCACTTGCTGCGTAGCCACGGAGGAAGTTGAGGGTAGCGGCTGAGTGCCAATAGCCTGTCCAGGTGGCCGTAGCCGGCAGCGGAATCTGTGCAGGATGTTCACAGCCCGAAGAAACAAGGAAGAAAATATGACTTATATAAAATACCTTCAAAAAACGTTGGTGGTGACAAGTGATATTACTGGTGAGTAGGTGATCATTCACTAATCAAGCAGTACAAGTCTTAGATTTGAGATGTTCATCTCTTTGCAAATTTGGTAGCGAGTACCGGGAAAAAGCTGGAGGAAACCCAAAGACCCCAGAATCTGTGGTTTCATTACGAGGGCGACGACCTTCCACCAATCATATGCAACATGATAGCAGCCGACACCAGCAGGCTTACACTGGGATGTTCATGCCGTGGATGAGCGTTGGCTAATTTCCAAGCTATGCTTCTTTTCGACCTACAACAAGACACCGCAACTGCAGTGTTGATCACTTGAGGAATCAGTTTCAGCACCTTTGGACCGTGCAATCCAAGCCTGCAACAAGGACTTCAACACTGACTGCGTCGGCTCTATGTGGCATCAAAATGTGTTTCTTTCAAAATGTGGTAACCCCCTAAATCATCCAGTGTTATGTGTTAACCATTTATAGCAATAAATCATCCATCTTCCACGTTCCCGATTGCTTGAGAAACCGCCGCATGATTCATCAAACGCCTAGTTCAACGGGCACATTTGGGCACCCCCAACACGCACCGTGCGGGCACCATGGAGTTGCCCTGGTCTCTCGCCTAAGAGCAGCCTCTCTGGGTCCCACTTCCGATCCTTGGGATCAAAACCTGCCAGGCTGAGCAGCCCAATGAAGGCACAAGCAGCTGAAATGAACATCACACTGCCACGGTGGACACACAGGAAATGGCAACTTCTGACATATATTGATGTGTTACATTGTGTTACTGATGTTTTTTTTTGCGACGGTCGTTGCAGCCGTGATCCATGGAAATGTTGGTCACACATGAGCCGTACATTTGGTGTTGAAAAGGACCCATGTTTCCTATCTCGTTCTCCATGACGTTTGATGTGCTCACATGCGTTGACCTCGAATATCAAATGTCGCATGATGTTTGCATGTTGGCACGACATGCGTACCTCAAGGCCTCCGCATAGTACAGTGTCTTGTGCACAAACATCACTTCCCCATCACTTCCATCCGGAAGACCAGTATCATCCGGTATCCATTCCTCAACAGCCAACTGGTTTTACTCTTGTATTAGTTGATCTCACTTAATGGTTAGTAATTAAAAATCAAATACCAGTATTTACTACTGTCGGCTTATTGACCTATCCTTTACCGTTTCATCCATGATTCACCGCATCCTGAACTTCCAAGCGAACTGCCCATAATTGCCTATAGTTTTGCCAATTACTGCTGGGAGAAACTGGTGGAAACAGTGCCCCCCCGGATCTGCAGGGCACCGTTGATGTTGTCGCCCTTGAAGCTCATGATTTCGCCAAGGCCTACAGGCAGGTGCATGGCCAAGGGTGGCACCATGTGGCATCTGAAGATCATGAAGGGGTGGGTGGCACCTGAAGATTGGAATTTGCAAAGCACATGACAATCTTGAAGATTCACACCTAAATCTCTATCTCTGAAAATCAGGCTCCTGGCGGCATCAGCAAAAAAAATGATCTTTTATTACATCCATCTGCAGCGCCATGCGGGTTGGGGGGGGGCCCAGGCCAAAAGAGCCGGATCATGCCCATGGGAACGGCGCGCTGGACAGCTAATCACGCCCACAAGGCTCCACCACCGGCAGCGAAGGCCAGCGGCCAGGCTGCCACGGACA
>VSDK01005931.1:23781-35647 GCA_009767595.1 Symbiodinium kawagutii
CGGCGGTCAGCTACACGCCGGCTTGGGGCCCTGCTTGTGAGCGGAGCATGGCCCGGGTAACTACTGGAAGAGTAGGCAGCAACATGGTCTCGCGGTAGGACGTGTGAAGCGCGAGGGAAAGCTACCAACCGTGCTGAAGGAGTCCCGGCTCATCGTCTTCGAGCCGTGGCGGATCCGCGCGCGAACGAAGCTATCAGATCCAATCGGCAAGCCCAAGGCGACAAGGCCGCGCTAATCCAATGAGCCAGCGCCACACCACACGGACGAGCCCAATGCAGCGAGACCAGGAGGATCCAGGAGGAGCCGCCCCTTGCTGATGGGAATATACGCGGGTCTTGGCCGCATTGAGCACAATGCCGGCGTGTACGTGCTGTGACAGTGCGCGAGACGCTGTTGTAGCTAGCACGGGCGCAGTCTGGGACGGTAAGGACATAGATGTCGTCCAGAAAGGCACCGATGCCGTCGAGAGCTCCCTGAACCAGCCTTTTACCTCGTTGCCGCCGGCCTTGCCCTTGCCGCCCGCCTTCTCCTTGGCCTCTGGCGGGATGTCTGCCGGGGAACCGCACTTGTTCTTGGTCTGGGGCTCCAATTTGACCGCAGCTTCCTCAGGATCCTTGATCTCAGGCAGCATCCTATTTCTCTCCTGCCTGTTGTCTTGCACAGCCTGCGCCTCGGCCTTCTTCTCCGCCTGAAGCCCTTTGAGCTCGTTGGTATGCTGCTTCTCCTTCTCGGCAGCCTCAGCCTTTGCTGCTTTCAGCTGTCTTTCAACTGTCTCCTTTTCCGCCTGAGCCGCTTTGAGCTCGTTGGCATGCTGCTTCTCTTTTTCGGTAGCCTCAGCCTTTGCTGCTTCCAACTGTCTTTCAACTGCTTCCTTTTCCGCCTCCTTCTTCTTGATTGCTTCTGTGAGCTGGAGCGGCTGCAGTTCCATCTTCGTCTCAAACTGTCCAACTTTCAGCTTGAGCATGGCGTTTTCATCCATGCGTTTGCGGAGCACTGCATGGCGCTGGCGAGAGGAGAGCTCCTCCAGTTTCTTATGGAAAGCGCAGGTGGTTTGCCACTCTCGTTCCTTTTGGAACTGGAAATCCTCCAGCACGTCGTTGTGTTGGGCCTGCAATGTCTCCACAATTCTCCCTGGAGGTGGGACGAGAATTGCTTCTCTCTGTGCAAATGCCCCATCACATTGTAGAGCTGGTCTGGCCACCATACTTGCCACTCATTGGCAGCAGCAAGGCAAGCCATTGCGCGGGCACTGCTACAGTGCTAGTTGAGCTTGGAAAGCTTGAGCCAAAATGGCTACGGTATATGAGAGAATGTGCGCCAAGATGACCCAAGATGTACTCAGCAAATCATTTCGCTAGAGATTTCACGGCTCAGCACCCAAGCAGAACCCTGGCAGTAAACCAGTCCCAGGTAATTATGTCACTGTCCTGAAATACCACAGTCTTCGGATGTTGTGGGACATTCTCATGGTTGTCAGTCATCAGGAAAAATGTCTGGCTGGAACATGGCCATTTTCAACCACTAAACCATCTACTTGATTATCCAGCCAACAACAATGTCAGACTACAAAAGGCAAGCTTCGTCTGTCATTATTGGTCTGCAGTACCTACCGTCTATCATCTTCTGAGGGAAACCATGATCATCAACCGCCATTCATCAAAGAACTACCATTAAACCACAAGTAAACCACGATGAAAACATCACTCAACCCCCATGAAAGCATCACCAAACCCCCATGAAAGCACCATGAAATCACCTCTGAACCACCATGAAACCATGCGATTTGCTACCAGCTTGATTTTGAGGCAGCCTCATGCACTCGGCACCTTCCACCACCTCGGTGGGTTTCGACCGGGGCTTGCCGTATTGGCCTGGCGCACCCGAGGCAGACCAGCAACTTCCTAAGGGAAGGCCAGGCTCAGGGATGGCCATGGGATTTTGTGCCAGTGGGCTATAAGCGGCTACAACATTTATGCATATGATTGCACATGTAATGTGTTTGTTCAATGTTTGACGTTGGTGTTGGGTTCTCATATCCGTACATCTGTTGGGGATTTGAAATACTTCCCAAGAATTCCAACCGAGTCACCTTCCCAGTGCTACATAACATCAATATCAGGTTGATCAAACATGCACACCATGGACACTGGCCACGTGGACTGACCAACCAAACCCGTACAGCAGCTTCAGCGGCAGGCTTGCTTGACATGAGCTATATAAACAGGTCAAAACTGCTAAACTTGTGAAACGAACATTTTCAAACATTCCATTGCTCAGACTTGCGGTCTGGGGTGTCGTTTCCGAACAGTTGGACAGTTGGACGTTACAACTTTGGCTCATGAGGATTCCAAGACGTTGAGGAAGCTTGATACTTTGGTATATAATGTTTGGTAGCTGCAATGCATCCACCCTGGGCCACCATTCCTGATCCCAGGAGTCCCATCAGTGGGATCTGCTCATCGCATTCCCAGATCGGCCTGCAATGCGGCAGATCTTGGCAGTCGGCCTCACAAACGACCATGTGCGACCAAGACATGGACAGTCTAAAGCGGCCTGTTGGTATCTTGCTGATGTTGCCGCCTTGATGACAAACACAGCTGCTGAACGTTAGCAGCTGTATGTGCATGACACTTATTGCTAATATGTGGTGTTCTGTCAAGCCATCAGGACCCCCCAAAAATGATTGGTTACTGCTGTAAATGGACAGTATTTGATGATTTGGGGGTAGCCCTATTTTGAGAAAAACCCACGTCGCTACCAACATGATGAAACATACCCTGTCAACAATGGCACATAAGCTGTGGGATGGTACTTAGTCTGGTGGCCCAGACACACGTACAAACGTGTGTGTTAGTGTGCGACCGACAAAAGTAATTAGACACAGCGTGGGTGAGTAGATGCATTTGTTCATTCATGTTCTCATCTTAATCATCTTTGTTGTTTCTAGTCGGGTGTTGCTGATTGAGCACTCAGGTTGGAGTCAAATTGAAGCTAAATGCATCAATCCGAAGGCTGCCAACCATCAACGAGACAAATGGAAGAATATCATGGTAACATGATGTAACATGTGTGCTCTATTCTGACCGCACCTTTGCCACAAGATGATGTCCCCTTGAGGCTCTGGCTTGCCACTGGCATGCTCCACAATCATGCCTCACAGTGTGGTTGCTCTCAAGCCCTGCCCACGTTCGATCTTCCCGTCTCGGCATCATGGAGAAATGTGCCTACGTACATGTCGTATAAATACAGGAAGGGCAGTGCCACAAACACATACGGGTATGACCTTGCTGAAACTGCGTGGATGCGGATGCCTGTACTGATAGTGTCAGTCCCTGTGTCTGTCCTATAGCGGCAGTAATACCCCCGAATCATCGCTTTGTGCATTGGATATTTTACAAGTACTGCAGGTACAAACCATTTATTCTAGGAACCGTCCTACGTTACGAATACATACGTCATCCCAGCGGAGCTTTGGTAGGTCTTCCGCTTCTCAACAGATCCATGGTCCATTTCAAAACAAACCGAGGTTCAATCGCCCGTGTTCACGCAAAGCACGCTGAGATGGGAAGCAAACAACCACATCCAGCCCAAGCAGCCCAGCAAATCACATGTCCAAACTGACTCAACTGACTCTTCTGATCGATTTTGGGATGCAGCTCTGAAAAGCGGTTTGGGATACTGGCACAGGATTCGTTTTCGATGCATCGATCTGGGTAGCCTTCCGCTTTACAAGCCGCCATCCAGCATCTATGACTACGCTTGATGTTGCTTGGACTTGCCACTGCTTGGGGCGCTCCATCACAGTGAACATCCCAAAGTCTCGATGATTCGATGCTCATCAGATTCCATAAGTATATCAGCTGATTTAAATAAGATTACGCTTGGTTCTGATGAATTATCATGGTTCCTGATACTTAATGAATGTTAAAATGATCAGCGATGGATAATCACACTCTCTCTCTCTCCACCGCCATGAGGCCTCCTAGCACGGACAATCACTAGTAATTATTAGAAGTAGCGTATGATGGTGCATGATGCTTGGTTCACGGTGGTTCATGACGGTTGGTCCGTGATGGATAGTCACCGCTGCAA
This sequence comes from Symbiodinium kawagutii, assembly GCA_009767595.1. Lineage (NCBI taxonomy): Eukaryota > Dinophyceae > Suessiales > Symbiodiniaceae > Symbiodinium > Symbiodinium kawagutii. Next base: position 27,874 of record VSDK01005931.1, read on the forward strand.
CTATCCGCCAGTACTGCTTACTGATGGCTGATGGTTCATGATGACCGTGGCTTGTAAAGGGTTGGCATCTCAGGTGTTGTAGAGCACCAGGTCGCTGAGCAGAAAACCCATCTGCAGAATGAGTTTCAGTTGGGTTTCTAAACCTCGGCGGCTGCTCAGCCATGGTCCAAGCATGTCGAAGCTATGGGGACATACGTGTGTCTGGATTGATTGATAAATGGTGGGTTCTTGAAACGGAAAACCCCCAAAAATGGTGGCTTTATGACTATGTTTGACATGATTTGGGGGGCCCCCTATTTTGAGAAAGCACTAAATTGGAACATCTTAGTGATCTTAGTTGGAGCTTTATTGGAACCATCATTGCGACCCCTCTGTAATAGATCACATCAGCCATGGTCGGAGAAAACACGAGTGGCACCAGCATCATTAGCCACCGCAGCAGTGCCAGCAGAATAATCGCAGGAGGAGGAACACAAAACAGAAGCAACAGTAGCACAGCAACAATAGCCAACAATAGTAGCCCTGTCACCTGGAATTATAAAACGCACCTCAACTCAAGAACGGCCTGGGGCACCGCACGTCCACCCTCACAATCCAGGAAACGTTCGGCCTTGGGAGCTTAGGATCATCTGGACCCAGGAAGCTGGAAGTTTTTTGGGGGATTCTTTCGGACATCAACTTACGACCCTAGCATGGTCGACAGGCGGTTATTGCCAGGTCCCAGCTATCACATCAACTGCACATCCCGAGTACAATGGTAGATTCAACCTTCCATCATGAGATCCAAACAACCGCAAAATGAACATCATGCCATTGATGTTTGATACTTGTAACTCTGCTAAGGCTCTGTCAACATTGCCTGTGAACTTTTCTGTGCTGTTTCGCGGCGCCGAATTACAGCGCAAGTTCAGGTGGTGCTTGGGTGACAGGTTCACCCCTTGCAGTTCACTTCACCCCGTTTATGGCACAAATCCAACTGCTATCTGAGTGTTTTCCCAAACTACGACTACAAGGACTGAATGAACAATCCAGAAGGATTACCATCAACCAGCTCGAGGCAACCATTTCAACCATTTATAAACTACCATCGGCCAGTTACAGCCTGACCGGGCTATTGAGGAAACTACTTCACCTACTCAAAACCATCACCATGCTGATAACCTACTATCAAGAATGAATGAAGTATCATTAGCCACCATGAATTGACCAGAAAGGAAACATCACATGACCATCAATAAACCATTGCGCACCAAATTCTCCCAGGAATCAACTAGCCATCAATCTACCTATCAAATGGTGGTTTTTCAAAATAATCATCCAGCTAATCAACCATATCTACGATATCTATAGAAAAACGAAAAAAACTAACCCTTCCATATCCATCGATGCATCCAGCAATTTGCCGGTCCCCGACTTTGAGAACCACTCCACCCTTAACCACTCCACCCATAGTTGATGCATCCTCAACTATTTGCCGGTTCTCAAGAGTTGACTCCACCACTCCACTCATCGCATCATGCCTTCAAGTCAGGGCAGCCATAGGAACCCTCCCGGACGCGCAGGTTCCAGGTCCCTGGCGCAGTCGCCACCCTGCACGATGAAGCGTTCGCCCCGGCCCGCCTGCAGTCAACCATGGCAGGGGCAAAGGTCTACAGTGGTCCCAGTGGTGATGGTAGGTAGCGGTAGTGGTCACAGGTACTTCGGTTGACTTCCTAGAACTCTGTTCATCTCTTGCTTTCCTCTCTGTCTTCCCTGATGTTCTTCCTCCCTTTTCTCCTTCTTTCTTCAAGCATTTCTTACTTCCTTCTATTTCTTGGCTTTACTTTCAAATATTTCTTACTTGCCCTATTCATGTTCGTTGATAACCTTTCTTCCCCCTCTTCCATAAGCCTGGGGAATTTCACACCTCAAAACTTCTCCAAGGGATGCGGGCTGCATCTGCAGCTGTGCGTCCAAGCCTCTGCCAGGAGCTTCTTCAAGCGATCGCATTCTTTGGGTTGAACCTGGTTTGTTGCAAGCCATGGTGCGACGTCACAGTGAAAACACGCAGGGTGCGGCAGGGTCAGCCATCGCAGAGACCCCAAAGGGGTGCTCGCAAATTACGCGCGGTCAAGCATGTGCAGTGGATTTAGAATGCCTACCTGGCTGTTGCCTTTCAATGACACGCCGTCTCCACTCTACATCATATATTCATATACACGTCAAGCTCCCCATGATACAATGAACGTACACACAAACGAACCAAAGTGAAAAGTCAATCCAACCAAACACATCGAAAACTCATCATCTCCAGCACCTCCAGTACCCATAGTGCCATAGGGTCAGATAGACACTCCGAAAATCTGGGACCCTTCCAAGAATCCGCGTGATTTCCCAACAGGAGGTGCTGCTTGGAGCAGCCGGGCTCCCACACCAATGGGGGCAGCTTGCCCAGCTTGCCCAGCACCTGAAGCGCCGATGGCTAGCTGGAAAACACCGTGCACCACCCATCCCCACTGCGCTGGTGAGACCCGACTTGGGGCTGGGAGGCACTGGGAGGCACTAGGGTTTCAGCAAGCACCAAGATTGGCTTGGGGCCGAATGCCAACTATCAGCGCTGGTCGCCAGTAGTGAACAGATTCGGATACGTGAATGGAGATCATGCCAATTATCAGGCCTACAACATCCGTCACCAGCAATGATATGACCGGGAAGCCATCAGGGAAAACACCTCGTCACCACAACTTGACCGTGTCAGAGAACCAAAAAGGATATCAAAGACATCGTGAATCATTTCCATCATCGATCAATTCATCCCAGCCCTGAATTCCTCTACCGCCGTCGGGCCTTGTCTGCCAAGGCTTTGTCCTCCCATTCGGCCATCTGATGTTTGGGCAGTGACCTGCCAGCGGCCCGGCTTCTGCTTGGCTTGGCCAACCAAGGGTTGACTTGGCTGCAGTGCTGCTCCACTTGGGCGCTGCTTCAGTAGTTCTTTCCGTTGGCTGGTCTGCATTTGGCGAGTTTGTTGCTTGTTTCTTCTGGGGTTCTGAAAACTAATCTGGAGATGATGCGTTGTTTAAACACAGTTGGAATAGCACACTGGGGCCCGGGGCAGTTGAAGCGCTGCTGTCTGCTATCAATTCTGGGTTCGAGACCCCAAAAAATCAAACACTTGCAATCAGGGTGTGTATATTATCATTAGCATCATGCAGCATCTGATGGTGCTAATCATCACCAAGCAGGGTCAACCATCATGGAGGTTTGCTGCCGACAGCCATTCAACCCAAATAACCCTAAAGATCCAATGGTGGCTGCAACAAGATTTCCCATAGAACAGAAAACCACTGCTTCAGCGGTAGCCTTGTTGATCACCAGTTGGTATCAACACATTGATGCAACTGCCAGCCCAACACCTTGCGACCACTACAACTGCCAGCTGCATCCGGCCGATAGTGCCACTGACCCGGCATGAAACCATTGTGGCCTAAACACCTACGAGCTTGGCACCCCACTGCCATGGATCTCAGCCCGAACCTCCATGATCCGGGGCTCCAAGGGGTCCTCAGAGCGGACGCCAAAGGATGCGATGGTTGATGATTGGGGAGGCCACAACCACTGTGACGGCAAGCCCCACCACGAGCACCAATAATCGGGCCATCTTTTTTGGGAACGCCGGGCATCATAGGGATTGATCTAGATCCGAATGATTGAAAGCAGCCAGGTGCAATCGAGAACGGAGAATGTAGATTCATGAATGGCGCTAGCCACCACCATCCTGAATGACGGTCAAACAGTCAAACTCCACAAAAAAAATCACATCTGCATCTCCTTTGGATCTACCTTCCCCAAAACTGTACGACTCAACTGGCCATGATCGACCCCACAGCAATCACCTTTCACCCCGTGTTTCTGACAGTATCTCAGCTGTGCGCAAAAACTCAAGTTACATGGCAGGCCACGGGCACAGAAAACATCGCTCCAATCCCATCAACTGAAGCACCAGCTGCTGTGAATTTCAGCGGGTGACTCCCAACCAATGATTTCTGCATCGCTGGTATCGAAAACTGCCAATGCAAAGCAACCGCAAGGAACAATATGCAACCAATAACTGTTATCATCGCCTGCAATGCCTGGAATTTACCCACTATGACGACATCTGATCATTTCAAACTGAATACATTGTGCGATCACAACCCCCTCCGAAGATCAAACAAAGTGACCAAAACAACGGATGGCAGCTGCAAGCCCTTTCAACCCAGCATCTCAGCCTGATCATTAAAATAATACTGGGAACATTGCAGGTATATCGCTGATGATCTTACCATACAATTGGTATATTGTGATCATATGATCAATGCCTTGTCCGGTCATTGTCCATCGTTGGCTCGCAATTATCAAAATTGTTCGTCGATAACCGACAGTTTGTGACAGCATAGTTGGCATAACAGTCACGCAAATATACATTTGATTTCGGTCCGGTCGAAGTCCATATATTACGTATGGCGTTGTCAATACCACATTGGTCCTGCCTCCAGTCCATATCAACCTAATTAGCATTGTCAATGCCAAAATGACTTCCTAGTCTGTATTCCCAAATCCTCCATGGTGCTGCCTTATCTACCCATGCTTACCTATAAAATAACTCAGTGTCCATACATGGAATGTTTGTTGCCATTGCAAGTCCCTACCCCCTTGCATCCGAAGCACATGGCACGGCCTCAACACGGTGCGTTGCTGAGGGATGGGACGGGAGGCGTTGGGAGTTGGTGATGGCGCTGGATGGCTGGTGACGGTTGATGCGGCCCTCCCACAGAGCGGTTGTCCCGTCGGCCTGGGAGTGATCCGTGCAAGGCACGGTGCGAAAAAAAAACAAAACTGCCGTGGTCTTGGGCCAAAGTCACGGAAAGGAAGGGAGATTCAATCAACGATAAATACCTTCAGAATCAAGGGAATGACATATATCTTTATTCAATCAACGACAAATACATACAAATTTTACCTGGTCACACTAGTATTTGTCAAACTTTACACATTTCCGCTGCATCCAGATAAAGGTACAAGTCTCAGTTCACCAAAGAGATAACAAACCATTGTGGTGGCATGACGCTAAAGCAAGCTTGGCCCAGTTCAATCCTGGCAATAAACAAGCGCAAGTCATTTGCATGGTGAATTCTGTAAAAAAAATGATCAACAAACAACAGCGACACGCAAAGACATGATTGTATTTTTTTGTGCTGCGGTCCAGCGTCTCGATTGTGGTCGTCCTTGTCAGAAGGCAAGCACAGCTTGTCGTAGATTTATGTAGATTTGCCTCAGCTGTTGGCTTGTATGTTGCACTCTCGGCAGATTCCTGTGACCGTGCCGTTCTTCAGCATCTTCTGTTGCTTTTGACTGAAATCCGAGCGATGTAATCCACTCTGTTTGCAGCGGCTGCAAGAGAAAATGGAAACCTCCTCGGCACTCCGCGACCTGCTGCGGCTGGGGTTCAAGCCTCTTTGGCCACCAACGGCCCCTGCGGTCTTCATGACCTTATCACCATACCACGCAGCCACTTTCGTCCTCAACTGATCATTTCTAAGCCGATCCGCTAGTGCTACAGCAACATCCTTCATGTTGTGAGAGTTGTCCAGTTTGTTGGAATGAAACGCGCCCCCCATCATGCGGCGCATCTCATTCCGCAAGGCGGCTGGACTGTCAAAAGCTGCGAGCCTGACAGCCAAAGCTGGATCAGCTGCGGCAGCCTCGCAAATGAAATTCACCGCCTTTTTCTTCTGATCTTTATGGTTGTTCTTTCCAGGCATGGCTGAGAATCGCAGCAAAGATCGGAGAATCTGGACAAGCAAAGATCGGAGAGACATGATATTGTATATGCTGATGTGTGTATATTGTATCACATTTGGATCATGATATCCAAATGTAGAATATGTTGCATCCTGCAAGCCCACACTTGCATAAGAGTCACATGGGATCGCTCAATACCTGGCATGTTGCATGCTATAAAATGACCCCAAAGCTTGTTGAGCACCAGCGGCTCCAAAGCAACAAAGGTGGCACAACGGGATAATCAGTAACCAGTGGTGACGAGCAACATATGCGGAGGCATGAGGCCTCAATGGCATGAGCCAAAGGATCCCAAGAAAGCTTGCAAATGACGCAGTGTTCGTGATTCTTCTGTTCATGTGCGGGTAATGCGGCAGGGCACGTTAGCATCACAAGAACTTGACTGTACAATTTATCCAACTTGGGATGTGGAAAAATGATGAATGATGCGGATCCCAATCTTGGTTGCGACAATTCTGTGTAAAGCAAAGCTGGCAAAGCGATACAACTGGCAGCAAATTTGCAGCCCTCCAGGGTCCAATCAAATCGGCCAAAGAATAACGGACAACTAATAATGACCGATTGTCGAATTACTACTTATAACTATAATGGGAAGTTGGAACCTAATTATAACCAACCTAGTTGTAACCAACAGAATTGGGAACTTGAGACCAATTAATGATGGTCAACTCAGGACCCACGATCGAAAAACTACCACCTGATAGCTGCTTCGTGGTTCAACCAACTTGGGCAAGCCGCAAAACCTTGGAGGACTGTCTGAAACCTGGCGTGAAGCTCGTCGCTGCGTTTGTATTGTATTCCTGAAATGTCTGGACCTTTCCAGCTCAACAGGCATCAGTAAAAGCCGCAATACTGAGAGTCAGGTAGGTTCATCTTGGGGTCAAGTGGTTAGAGAGTCTACCAATTTATTCAAAAAAGACTTAAAAGGAAAGATTCACATGCAGTACGCAATCTGCAACTCTTTTCCTGGGCACCAGTTCCTTTAAAAGGGAAATGCACACGTGGCTCCGGACGGGGCATGTGGTACGGAGTAATGAATGATCTTTTCAAGTTGAGCTAATCTAAGACATAGGAAACTCAACTTGAAAATTAGATGCTCATCTAAAAGTTCATCCCCAAGCTCATCTAGTACGGACCAATTTTGAGATCTCTCTCTCTCTTTCCATTCTAGATGTTATATAGATTCACTCGCAAAAATCCTCCAGCGCTGTGTCTCTTTTTTACATCAGCTGACACGCCCAAGTTGAGGGCACGAAGTGCCTTGCCTTGTGCTGGTTGAAACATTCGATCTTGGCGACTGGAATGATGAGCTTCAGTTTTCCCTGGAATGATTGATATGCCTATCCTTCCGAAGTTATTGTACTTCATAAATCCTACCTGACCTGCTGGGTCTCAGGTCTAATGCAACAAATCTTGTGACTCGCCAGTAGCGTTTCATTAAATCACCCCAATCGCGATGCTTGTACCATTCGTGTTGCGATCGAACGGCGGAACGCCGGAAAGCTGGTCGAATATTTTGCGCCTGAGATGGGATGACAAAAGGACGCATTTTTTTGAGGTTTCCCTGGGTTTGCAACTGCAAGTTGTTGATTCAATGCTCGAAAACTGTTGGGCACACAGCATTTCAATGCATTTCATGCGATTGTTTCGCAATGTTCTTCTGTTCACTGGGTTAATCAAAATAATCAAAGCCTGCGATGCTACTCATTTAACTGTAAAATTCCAAATGCCCCTCCTTACTCGTCAAATTTTTACACTCATCACGATTGAGCAACATCATTTTCCACCCATATTGCTGTTGGTCAAAACCCTGTACCCCTGGTTCCCCTACCATTTACCATTCCATATTGATTCATAGCCATATCATATCTAACCATTTGGTGAACGAGCACTCCTGGTATCTCCGAATGGCTCCCCCATTATAGGTAGCTGACCAGCTCCACACAGGCACCCC
>VSDK01005931.1:35660-69633 GCA_009767595.1 Symbiodinium kawagutii
TGAACCGATAGCAGCCCCGGCAAAGCCACGAGATCGGCTAGCACAACATGGGCTACCAGGGCTAACAGCCAGGGTGTTTGATGAATAAATGGTTCATAGGCCCTTCTTAACCCCCATATAAATCATTCATTGGGGTAGACTCTAGTGATCAAGAATTGATCATTTATATTTGAGGTGAATTAAAAGACTGAACCAACGTTGAATCATGGCTGATATTGATAATAATGGAGTATAACTGTATAACTCTATGATTAAACGACGGTCAGCAATGCATGATAAGGTTAACAGTAATGGCTAACGCTCAGCCAGTAGTTGGGTTGATGAATAGTGATTAAATCATGGCTAGTAGTGGTGAATAATAGCAAATGCCTCTCAATAATATTTAAAGGCATGGCTATATTCAACCCTCAACAATGGTTACGTCATTCTACTTACTTGATAGTGGATATTGGCTGATAGCAGATAATTCAGGGCTGGTAATCTTTCATTGCTGATGAACTACTGCATTAGCCGTAGCCACTGATAGTTACTGATGGTCACTTTAATGATTACAGCTATGGCATATTCATAGGTAACAATCAACAATGGCTAACAATGGAAAAAAAAGGTTGATAAAGGTTCATGACGGTTGGAAAACTGTACAGAAACAACGCGTATCTATCATAGTGGCATGATGAAATGTTAATGATCTGGAAATTGGTTGACTCTCTCTCTCTCTCCATCGTTGACTAACGTGCTCAATTTGCGATGCTCATTGACACTTCATCCGGGTCAATCTCAATTACATGCTTGCGTATGTCATGGCCGAACATTGCTCATCAATGTTCACATGCCTCCCCCTTTATATGGTTGAGAATGGGGGATAATAACCAACAATAATAGGGGATCTACCAGCTATATAGGGCTATGGGGCAATCACAACCAAGTCAACTAGCTGGTTAATGGCTAATAGGATAACCAACAATAATAGATTATAGATTACGCTTATAGATCAAATAGTGTTGGTTATTGTTGGTTATCATATTATTACGGCAAGACCCTATGGTTTGCCCGTGACCACAAGACCTGCCCAGAAGTGAGCCTTGTCCACTGTTCAAAACCCTGCGCAGGCCCGTTGCTTTGAAACTCTGAGAATCAAGAAACCCTACCCCGAAACCCTAAAACCCTAAAACCCTGAACCCTAAAACCCTAAACCCTAAAACCTTAAAACCCTAAAACCTAAACCCTAAAACCCTAAACCCTAAATCACTGCGTATTGCCAGTGTTTCTCACTGATTCTTCGAGCAATGTTCAACACGCACAGACAGCCGTGGTTTGCCCTCCGGGCAAACCACGGGGTCTGTGCGTATTATTAGCTAACACTTAACCAACAACCTAACTAGCTGGTTAACTAGCTAACACTTATGGTTACAGATCAAATGTTAGCTTACCGAAGTGTCGCCAGTTTGGGATCGGCGCCAATGTCAAACCGCCGCGTGACTTCCGAGCTCCAGGAATTATTCGATTTCGTTGCGATGGCGTTCGGATGGCAGCCATGGCGACCTTCCAGTCCATGGTCCGTTCCTCCTGGTTATTGATGCTTCATATTCAACTCAAAATGGTCTATTTTTGATATGTTTTGATATTGTTACAGAATGCTGAACTCAACAATCAGTAACAATCTGGAGGTTGTTGTAGTCGTCCATTCTGATGGTAAAGTAGTTGGACGATGATGAGTTACCAACCTGCTCAGCCTGTCACCAGCCTGGATTACTGCCCCGTTGGATCATCACATTCTTGAACATGATTTGTTCGACATTGCGAAGCATGAAGGTGGATGAAGATGGTCATTTTCGGGCATCCAATGAATGATGTTTGCGTTAGTTTATGGTTATCAAATCTAACCATAAAGATGAATGCACAAAAAATGTGTGGGATAGTTTGTGATAATCAAAACTTACTTGATGATGCTTGATGATGGTTTACACTGGGTGATAGGGGCTTGATTCTGCTGTTGGTAGTCAAATAGTCCCGGTCCTTTGTTGGTGCAGTCCCGGCTTGGCAACAACCCTGCAGCATGGATAGCAAACCAGTTGCCTAGTGCTGAAGAATGAAAGAAAAATATTGATATTGCACTCCACGGGAAGGTCGCAAGAGATTCTGCGGGTTCAGCTGTTCAGACTCATTGCCTGCTGAGCTAAGAGCTTGGGAACCCGAGGGTGAGCTGCTGTGGGACCTTGTAACTCAGCTGTGAACATCCCATGGCCACACTAGTCTTCCTGTTCGCCTGCGTAGTTTCAGGATGCTGATGACACATTACCATGAATAAGGTTCAAACTCAAATTTAATCGGCAATAATAGGCCAACAATGGTTGCTAACACATATCATCGGCTAATTATGTGGCAATAAAAAAATTGACAATTACGATATTTTGCGGCTGAATGACCTTCACTTGTCGGGGATTTGCATAGGCGGCGGTTGCAGCTCCCCCGGTGATGACCGAATCGATTGCCCCAAGTGAATCTATGGCAGCTGCTTGGCCGCTGAACCAACCAACAGCTTTGCACCGCCAAATGCCCGGGCTGCAACATGACGGGCTGGCATGGGCTGGCAGGTGTCATGATCATCAAATTCTATCTGTCAGGTTTTGTCGTCTCACCCCCCCTTTCACTCTGACTCCCTATCTCCCTCTCTGTATCCTATTAGCTTGCTGCAAACAGGGCCATATCAAGCAATTCATGAACACATATGAAGTCGCCTGTGCAGAACAACCTTTGTTGTATCCAAAAGCCCACCCACAAGGCCCATAGGAACTCATAGGAACCAGGATAGCCCACGCTTCTATAATACAAGCCCTCTGAAATATGTGTTCCCTACATGTTTACCTTGAATAGGAGGTCGATATTCACAAACTGCCCATGTTTGATAGAAGGTCACAGGCTACTTTAGGATGGTGAACCAATAGATCTCCCACTAAATCCCATCTCCCAGGCCCGATGCCACAGGCGGTGTTGTAGCTAGCAAACCACCACCAAGCGGGTTACAATATTTTCACATGATTTTGCCCCCCTCGAAAAAATCAAAGCACACTTTCCTTTTTTTTCTACATTCTCGCAGTGAATCTCCGCAAACAATGGTTGTCAGCTTTGCTTCGACAACACGCACGCTGATCACAGCGTTTCGCAGCGGGTGCTTCAGTCCCTGGTCTCGAAGACGTCGCTGTTCCTGCGTCACTTTTTGGCGCACGACAGGCATGATCATTGATGGTTTTGCATGCTACTATCTTCAATGTGGTTGGTTGCATCTTCAAGGTGGAATGTATGACGACGGTACAATTCCTGGAGGACAGCATTTCAGAGGAGCTGTCACAGCTCCGAATGGGTGGTGTGGCGGTTGCAAGCACGATGTGGATAGGGAATCGCTGTCACAGCACAGTGCGGAAAGGGAAGTGCTGTCACAGCACCGTGGGCATGGGGACGTGCTGTCACAGCACTGTGTGCATGGGAAAGACTGCGCAGTACTCATGGAGAAGCGTGGCGGTCACACAAGAAAAAAAGCCAACATGTATCTGCAGAATGTGGGACCGGACTGTCAATGCATGGGATGATGTTTTGGCTCATAATGCTGTTATTAACACGAAAACTGTGGGACTGACGAACAATTTCAACATCAAAAATGCATCGACGACCCAACTAAACACTCACCACGACCAACCATTCGCCGCCCACCCACGAGCACAACTGTTCCGCTTTGTCCTCGTGTACGGATGCCGTCCAGGCCTTCAGCGTCGGCATGAACGTTCACCATCTATTGGAAACAGGATCAATCCAAGCATATAATCTGAAATATAAAAAACCAACTCCCAATGCATGTGCCTGATGTATCTAGTCCATGCCTGGGACAGGCTAAGATCTGGTGAAACATCTGCATCTGTAGATACCAAGATCTCCAAGCGTATGATTAAGAACCATTGTTGCAACAACAGTGGAACAACATGCATGCGAACATTGATCAAATTATGTTTTGTTTGATAAGAAAGATTTTGGGAAAATCAATATCTTGGGGATGAGAATAGAGGACCATGAGGGTCAGCCAGGGCCAAAGCGTTCAGATGCATGTTGGCATTGTCAATTGTTGTGACAGCAATGATGAACAATAGAACCGAATACTCTCACAGCACCATGCCCTACAGCAATCGGAGTGCAACCCAAGATCAGAGGAAACGCAACCAATACTGACATGGGCTCATGTGAATAAATAACCACAGAGTGGAAGAGTCACAGCCTCCGCACACCTCCGTTAACAATAGACCGACGGCTTACACAAGCTTTTTTCTGCAGGCTCAAGAAGCCACACTGGCAATTGATTGCAGGTAATCCTGGCAGCACCGGATCCGAAACGGACGAGAGGAGGTGACCGGGCAGGTTAGACTTCAGGAATTTGTGGCAAACGAAATCACTATCACTGCTCCGAGCGCCATAGACGCGTGTGAAACTTGCTCCAGCAGGTTCTGCCACATTGACGAATGCATTGAAAGCAATCTGCTTGGACACCTGCGGCCCTCTCTTCTGGTCAGCTTCGACCTAACTTTTGGCAGGCCGCATCAATCTCAGTGCTCCAGCTTCAGCCACATCGAAAACGGCATTGAACGCAATCTCATTCCACTGGAAGCGGGCCCGCTCTGCTGCTCAGCTTTGGCCTTGCAAAAAAATATTGAGAAGGCCTTCGAGACCTTGCCAAAGGTCGTCGCTGAAGTTGGCCTCGTAGACCGGATTCCCGACATCAGATGTTGGTGCCTTTACCGGCAGGTGCAGCCATGGCCACATAGAGCTTTCTTGGAGCATTTTTTCCTGGGAGAGCACAACAGACATCCGAACAAAATGCATGGCCGGCTTTGACCATGATGCTGCTGCACTGGTTTCTGAACTAGATCTCTTTTCGCGCATATGTAAAAAAATGTGTATGCTGCTATGCAAGGCAAGAATGAACTTGTCGAGTTTGATTACTTTGCGCAGGGTGGAAGGGTCAAGCACTAAACACAGCAATTTTGACACACGATCACTATTTCTTCCGCAATTACCATGCTGAGCCTTGACCTGCACTACATGCGTATCAACAGAAGACATGTGCAACACAGCGCGCAAACAACAGTATTGCTAATGCTTTAGGGCTGACAAGGCACGCGGAGTGTTCTTGTCGCGGACGATGGCCCCAGCAAATCTTTTTCCTTCGCTGCTGAAGCCTTCTTGACGCGATACCGCGCATCCAAGAAGAAATGCGGTTGACCGCCAAAGTGTTCAATCATTGCCGCCTGCACAAAAGGTATGGTGTTCAAAGACCCTGTGGCCTGATGCATACGCAAAGTAACGGCATCCAATAAGGCCGGAAGACCAAGGTTCTTTCCGCAACCGTGCTTGCGTTCCACATACCTCAACACGCTGCCAGCTGATTCTGCTATTGCTTCTGAAGTCAATGTGGAGTAGGTCACTCTGTGCAGCAGACGGGCCAGGTGCCAACAATGCCTGGCTTGAATTGCGCTGTATCTCACTCTCATGATTGCAGTCTGTAACGAGAACATATTGGGAACAAAACTGTTGGGCTCCACTTCGTTCCCAATGGGCTTGATTCGAGAAACTGTGGCAGCCAGCTCGCGCAGCGATAGATACCTGGCGGTCTGAAACTTCCTGTTGGTTTGTTTTTGGCCTTGATGTGTGTGTGTGTCAGCTTGTTAATTCCCAGAGGCATGAAAAAAGACTAATTTTGAGAACAAGAGTCTGACGCCACAGTTCAAGCTCCGAAGGGTCCTCAAACACCTCCTTTGGCGGGTTCACAATACGGACAACTCTCTTGCGAAACCCCCACAGCGCTCGTTTGTGCAAGCTGGACACAAAAGCCAAACCTCGGGCTCATTAAATTGAAGCCACTTGTCTTTTTCTGGAAGCAACATGCTACGACAACCACCATACATCATATAAAATTGTTTGTCTGTTGCTTACAACATTGTGAGTTTTGTCTGCCACGAGTCAACACAATGGCAGAAACATGCTGATGCTTGCTCATGCCCTATAACAAAAAAATACTCAACTCTAGCTAGTCACACTGACGTAAAAACGTTTCCGTGTCCAGGCAAGGTGTCTCAACAGGAAGTAAACTGCGACCGGTCTTGGAGCACCATTGCGGTAACATCCCGGCCGCCTTGCAAAGCTTAAGGGAAATCCCACGCAAGCATGGCATTGAACATGGCACAGCTGGGGCGGGGAAACGAAACTGATGAATAGACAAGGCCTCAAACATGTTCAGCACGGCTAAACAGGGTCATAGTGAAAGGGAAGCAGTGAAAGTGATCAGGCCTGGAAAAGCGCTGCTGTACAAGCAGCCTGCCGCAGCTTGACATGTGGAGAAACCACATCGGGCAGGAGGCAGCTCCCACGAAAGTCTTCCCCTGATGCTATGCACCGCCACAACAGTGCATCACCAACACAAGCGTCTTGGAAGAAACATCGGCCAGATTGATATCGCAGCACAACCATGTCATGATGATGGCTACGCCGCAAAGTCTCAACATTTACGAGTCTGCCACACGAAGTGAGCGGGATCTGCGTCTTCAGAAACTCCTGCTATGGGTTACGCTGGGTGGTTTTCATCGTGTCCCCCGGACCCCTGCCCAATTGACTGCGCTACAGCGAGAAACAGACTTCCAGCATGTGTCCTTTTCTCGAGCAACCGAAAACAAAAAGTAACAAATTACGGCTTCCCTACAAAAGCATCGCTTAACCTTAATAGTGGGCCGAACCATTCTGCCACAAAAATGGCTTCAACCGTTCACTGATTCCCAATCATGTCAATGAGGGCTGATGGGAATGCGCTCGTTATTTCCACTGATGTGGCTTCGAACTCATGTCATGGTTGTTGAAATGCCACAATGAGTTGGCTGGGAACGTGTGCCTATATCTATGCATATATCCACGTATGCATGCATGTATCCATGCATGTAGACAATTATGAAACATGTTCCGGGCAGACTCTCTGCCTTAAGAAATGGCATCCGACTTTTACTGTCTATTTCCAAGAGCTTTCCTCTACAACACACAAATGTCAACGCCTTCTGCATGTAACAAGTAAAACAAATGGACAAGAAATCACGACAATGACACGTGTCCTTGGCAGCAGCAATATTGGACATCAGCCTCCGCAAAAAAGGATCGTTGTCGCATGGCAGCTGAAAAGAACGGCTTTCATGGCCAGCCAGCGACTGGTGAATCTGGCCTTCCTCAAGCTCTCTTCCCTCTAGCTCTGCGGCCTGCTCACGACTTGCTTCTGCCCCTTCACCATCTTGCAGCCCATCATCCACACGGTGAATTTCAACATGTGCTTCCAGGAGCTGGGGCAAGTCATGGCCAGTTAGATCCGGAAAGAGGAGATCTGGCTGACATGGATCTGAATGAATCTCTTCGTCATCTTCTGCTTCCTCTTGTGAGTTTGCGCGCACACTGGCACTGGTGGGCAAAACAAGACGTCTCTGCTTCAACTGTTCTTGCAAGCCCTTGGAGGTCATCAGGTTACTCGGCCACGAGCTTGACCAAAACATCACCCGACATTTGAAAAAATACACCTCGTGGTGACACCATTGCTTGAATGACTGCAAGCAACGCTCCAGCGCGACAGACACACGAGCTCTTCTTTGCCGGGGTGTCTCCCTCTGCCTCATGTTGGAGAACTCCACAGCCGCAGGGTCTCGCAGCCGCACAGGTTCCGCAAATGGATGCAACCGACCTCGCACGAACTCAGTGGGTAAGCCTTGAAACGTCCCGCGCTTGAGCAACTCCAGCAAACGGGCTGTGCTCTTCGGAAATTGTTTCCCTGCCGTCTTCAAAGCCACGCATTCCAAGAACGCATACAACGACTGTTTCTTGACTCTGTCATCTCTCGGAATGCCACATTGACAAGTGTCTGTCGACTCATAGCAGCTCAGAATGGCATTCCAGATGCGCAACACACCCAACAAGCCTTGAGCAGCTGCGGCAAAACGACGCATGGTTTTCAGGGTCTGCAACTGTCTCAGAAAACAGTCCCCTGTGGTCGTCGCCAGCTGCTGAGACTTCGTTGCAAAGTGGACGACACAACTTTTCCTGTGCTCGCACCGGAGACCCATGTACAATAACATCTCGCAATTCAAAAGATCCCGTCCATCCTCGCGTGCATTTTTGGAATCTTTTGTGTACAATCCGCAAATCGGCCCTGGTTGCCGGCCTGCTGCCATTGCGTCCTCGGGCGCAAACACGAGCTCGCAAAACTCCAAATCAGGTTGAGTTCATTGTTTAGTTTGAATTCATGATTCAAATTCAGGTCTGTCCCTTGGGAAAAGCCCCGCCAAAAATGCCAATCTTGTCACAAGAGAACTCCCTGCATTTTATCAAAATCATGGGCAACCAAAAGTTGGTTGATGCTGCCTTCAGGACTTACGAGGCTACGAGACGTTTGGAAAAAGCGTCAACAAGGCATCAATAACAATGGCTAAATTCAGCAGAAAATCCCCTCGAGCTTCATTGATTGCCGCCTGCACAACAACCATGACACACATGGCCAAGTTCCGCAGATTCTTCAGCAAACTTGCCACAGACAACACCGCCTCGTGTTTGACGGTCCTCTCCGTGGGGCATGGGCGGTTTGTTTGCGCCCCTTGTATGTTAGAACGTTGACCGCAAACTGAAAACGCTATATCGTTTAGAAAAAAATTACAAATGAAAGATGAAGATTGGTACACACCAACCACATGCTGATCCCACGTCGCAGCAGCTACGGCGACCAAGAGAGAAAGAAAAATGTTAGACTGTCCTTGTTTGTTCACTGTGAGGAACAATCAGCTGAGAGCAGACTTCTCCAAATTTACGCGCTACTGCCTGTCAAGGTTACCCGAAGGCAGCAGCATGACCTATACAAAAAAAACGGTAACGCAACAGCAACAATATTGGGATCTTAGGCTTTCGGCAAAATAACAGCCATAGTCATTGTGGACACTGTTCGCCAAACAAAAAATTCCAACTCCCAACTAAGGCTCACGGGGAAGGGCAGCATGCGCTCCAAAATAAAACCTTGAACGCATTCGTTTTGCCACCGACAAAAAGAGCTCCCGGTACTGAACACCAAGGCAGCTGCTCAGTGCGTCTGCATGGCCAGCTGCTGTTTCGACAGAGTGCCAGGAATCCAAATTGCCGAATAGCTCAGGCACATGCAGCTGCAAAGCTTTTGCTTGCGCGCACCCCAGCTGCGCGCCATTGGGCCCTTCCTCCAGACCATCTCCGACCCTGCATGCAAAGCGCAGCTGTCTTTGCGGATACGTCAATCCATATTGCTCCAGCACCTGGTCGGAGTGTTTCAACAGGCTCTCCTTCGTCGAGAAACTAAGAGACCCAGCCGGTCCTGCAGACTCCGCATCCTCAGCGATTGACGTGGTGGGCTGGATGCCCACTAAATTGTATTGCAATCCACCACCGCGTCCCTCTTGTAGAATCAGATGACAATGCAACGGTACACCGCTTTGTGTGCTGATGCCATCCGACACTATACACAAATCGCTCTGGGTTTGAAGAGCTGGCAGCAGGCTTTCCATATCCCAGCGCTGGAATCGCCTGAGGACCCTCACCGCTGATTTGCGGAAGTTCCTGGTAAAGAGGGCGCTGTGGTTGATCTCGCCTACCTCTCCCGGGAAAAACGTGTCCAGCCAATTCACCAAAGCAGGCACGACGCTTTCAGGCAGCCCGTTTGTAATTGACCACAACGCGAGTGACCCAACCCGCACACTGACCACAGCGTTTCGAAGTGGAAACGAGACTTGCTTCAGCCCCTCATAGACGCAAGGGTCACGGATCCGTCGTTGCTCCTCTGTCGAACGCCTCCACGCCTGCATGATCTTTTGCAGCCCGGGCGATTCTGTGTTCCTGGGCTCATACAAGCCGACAAAACCAACGGTCGTAGTTTTCAATCCAAACATAACAAAACACTCCATTAGCAACTAATGCTGCCAATAATACACCTATATACCAGCAACCACTCATGCTGAAAGAAGAACAAACCATACAATTTGATGAATCTGCTGAAATTCAAGGCGGCATCGAGACCACAAAGAATTGAAGAGCTAGCTTCTCCAGAGACAGCTTCATTAGAGTAGGGCAGGGCGCGGCGAGCCTCATCACCGTCATCACCCACACACCTTACTGGAGCTGCTTCACAGAAAATGTGTTCTACTCATGACCTTGATGGACTTCCTGGCAAGGGAATTCAAACCTATCTCTTGACCCAAATCTCCACAGCAACAAGCAACTCATGAAAGAAATTTTGAAAATAACACTTAGAGAAACACAGCTTCTCGCAGAATCCTGACAAGCTGCACATAGTCCTCTTCCGCAGGCACAAGTAAAGGCTGCGCCGGATCTGTAGGTAAAATGGGCAGTTCGGAAGGAAATTCTAGATCTGCATCGTTCACCTTGCGCTTGCGGCCCCCAAGGTTTTGAGGCACCTTGATGTTTCCATCGAGCAAGTGGGGAAGGTGCTTGGTGATGACAGTGCGGCCCACCCCCGTGATATGGGCAAGAAATCCAGGCAAGCGCATTTGCTTCGGCAAGCCCAGCAAAGGGATGTGGTCTTGAAATGTAGGTTCGAATACCATCGCCAAGTGCATAAGAATCGATTGCGCTTGATGTGAGAGCTGCCCACCTCCGCCTCTGTGCAAACCAGTGGAAGGCATTCCCCCTGTGAGGTCTGGCAAGGCTGTTGGCAGATCCACTGGCTCATTCATTGGCAATTCCATGGGCAAATCCATGGTTGGGTAAAAAGTGCTGCTAAATTGTTAAAACTCTTAGAATGCGTATGTCATGGATAGGTTGTTCTGCATTAAAGCGCGGGCTTGTCATAAAATTCACACCAGTGGCTGCGCGGCAGCTGTGACGCTCTTGTACTGAGCCTTGTTTGCGGATGCTGGGGCATGCTTATTATGGCAAGAATTAAACAATGTGATGCTATTCATTGCTCTGACATCTCATCCTTGCCTCGAAACATCTCTCAACACTCTGCTGTGAGCTCTTCATGGAATGTGTTTTACACATTATCGCGTTGACGCTGCTATCATGTTTCGCTGAGCCTCTCTCGGCGGTTGCTTGGCCATGCTTGTTACTGGCAAGGATCACTGTGACGTTTTCCCGATTCCTGTGGATACCAAGTTTCAACAATTCTTTTCGAGCAGTTAAATACATAAACTCGACACCAAAGTTGGTTCTATCATTGTTAAATCTCTGGCAGGCATCTTCTTCATGAGCCCATGATGTTTTCAGACAACTTGCAAACGTTTGAAATGACTGAACTGCCTGAACCCAGGCCCTCCCTGAGAACACCGCCGTTGAGGTTGGGAGCGATTTTCTCCGAGCAGCCGGCCTGAGCTGCAAAGGGACGGAGGATTTCACAAGGAACTGTAACAGCTTGTTTGGCGCCTTCAATGATGATTTTCAAATGCTGTCACAGCACCACGCACGCACAAACGCTGTCACAGCACGGCGTTAAAAAATAGAAATCATCCATGTTGGTCGATAAGGCATTACAGTCACCGCCATGGGTTTCCAAAGTTGGGTTCTCCACAGAACAACTCAGTAGCTTATCATGGCAATGGGTAACAAGAGTAGTAGCCATGGAAGCAAGAGTGGCAATAATGCGCCCATTGCCAAAGCGATACATCCACACTCTATTATACCTCGCATCTGCGACTCATTTTGCCTCACTTTTTTGTCCCTTGGGTAATCTCAATGCCTCCGCTGTTCAGCACTTGGCTGCGGGGCGCTTCTGGGCTCCTCGTGCTCTCTTTGAAGTCCTCTTGGAATCTTTGGCACTCTTGGGCTCAACTCCCCTCATCGATTTTTTTGCCGTTTTGGCTTGCACTCCATGCAACCATTCTTGGGGAAGAAGCTCCAAGGCTACCAAAGGACCAACATATCCCAGGCTTGCGAAATACTCCTCGCTGTTTCACAGGCCCCTGCATGTGCAACTCTTGCTACTCATTTCCTCACCTATGAAAACATCCACACCAAAAAAGTGACTCTGAATATGCGACCAGCAGCCATGGCTTCGGGGAAGCTCTTCCCAGGCAACACTGCTGAAGGACCAAGGGCGGTCAACAAAGAGTCTGCATCCCGGAAGTAAACCACCTTGATGACTTCTGTGACGAGCCTCTCTTGACTAAACCAATGGAAAACGATCTTGGATCCTTGCTCCAACTTTGAGAACTTCTGGTGCGCAGCTCTGATCTCCCAAAGTTTGCTCCCCTCGTACAGCTGCTGCGCAAAACACTTCTTAATTGTTAAGGTCAACTCCATGGCAGCTAGCTGGCGGCAACTTGGCGATAAACGTGAGATCACTTCCTCGAGCCGATGGAACCCCGTCCACGCGCATGACGTGAAACATGAGATGCAGCAACGCCGAAAAAGAAAACTACTTATTAAGCAATGGAGTTCTACAATCATGGCTGCCCCGACTTCACCGCGCACCAAACACCACAACCTTTGAAATCACTGAACCCAGGCTCACCCTGGGAACGCCGACGTTGAGGTTGGGGGCAAACTTGTCGGAGCTCCAAGATCTCAGCCATACACTTCCTGGCTCAACAAAGTGATGGCGATTGCAAAATGCTTTCACCGCAGAAACACATATCAGAAACAGCGCTGTCACAGAACTGTGAATACAACTGCAAACAAGTGCTGTCACAGCACGGTATGGAAGGAAGAGTGCTATCAGGGCAGTCTGTGAATAGAAATGCTGGCAGCCATAAGGACAGTGAAAGATTTTGACAATGACTACTACAAACAAGTGCTGTCACAGCACCATTGCCGGGCCATGGTCACGTTCATGGCAACTCAATGATTTGGAAATTACTGGCGAGCAAGCTAGCCTTAAACTCAGATGCCATACTTGACAATGAATACCCCTCTGACTTAGACCGGCTCGAGGGCAAGGTGTTATACAACACGATTACTTTCTCCTTCATCCTTTAAGACTCATTCCATGTCAATCATGCTCACTCAACTTTATCTTTTGGCAGAGAACAAATATCGTCTGCAAAGTAGTTGGCTCTGCAGCCGCCTTTGGCGGCGCATGCAAAAAAGTTGATGTCATGCTTTAACTATGAATTCACAGGCAGCCAGTGGCTTGGCCTTCTGGCTAGCGCTAGTCGCCTCGTTCGGCTTCAGGGTGGCGTGGGGCCGCGTCCTCATCTCGTTCACGCACAGAGTGGAAAAGGGCTGTGTCCTCATCGACCATTGACTGTGTGATTTGAATCTGACGACTCAGCTGCTCATAGATGCTGTCCAAAGAACGGACGATCTCATCATTGGCACCGTCAAAGTTTGGATCGGCGTCCATCTCTTTTTCGTACACGTCGGTAATGACAACCGAAACTCTTGCAAGGATCAGATGTAGTTCAGACAGCAAGGCGCGAGTCTTCTCCATTCGACGCAGATCCATGGGGACGGAAACAGCGATCTACGACAGCGATGATTTGATCTCAAGGCTGTCTGTCAATTTGGACCTGGAACTTACTTACAACATTTCTTCTTGACATGTTGACAGTGAAAGACTTTGGCGCTGACAACTACAAACAAGTGCTGTCACAGCACCACGCGGCGACGAACACTGACACAGCATCAAATGGAAGGACGAGTGCTGTCACAGCACTTAGAGATAATGTTGATGATTTTACTTGTTACAGTGAATGAAAATGATTGATGATGATGATGATGATGATGATGATGATGATGACGATAACCACCCCCACACCACTGGAAGCCGGAATGGCCTTGAGGGCAGCTTCAGCAATCCATATCCTGCAAGGGCAGGTTTCATGGCACTGACTCCAACCCTCTCAAAAGACCAACGGCATACTCGTTGCAATTGAGTGAGTGCGACCCCTTTAGCATTATGGCGCTTTTTTTCCACCACGGCGCTGCAATTCAACACAAAAGTAAAATGGGAAAACGTGAACCATGCTTGCTTCACTCATTGTGCAATCTGCGCAGCAGGGCGCTTGCGAGCAGCAGGGCGCTTCTTCGCAGCCGCGCCAGCTTTGGCATCTGATCTTCCAACCGTTTTGACAGGCCCGGGCGACGCTTCGTTTTCCGCACTGACCTTGCTCGCATTTGCTTGTGCAGCTGATGCATTGGACCCTGCTGGTGCCGGGCCGGCCTTTGACTTTCCCACGTTTTTCTTCTTGGGTTCTTTCGGCGCAGGCTTGCCCCTGGCGACTTCCTCAGTCTCTTTCTTGTCATCCGGCTTCAGAGTCACATGCAAATTCAAAGTCATAGGGCCCGCCGGTATGACTGGCGCAACATTGAACACTGGCTGACCAGGCTGCGGCTGCATTTGGGGGCCTAGGGACGGCAACGAAGTCGGCAAATCCATGGCTGGCGCATGCACATCGAGCAAAGGCAAAGATGTTGGCAAAGACATTCCAGGAGGGGTCTTCGGGCCGGTCGAAACTTGAGCCAAATTCGAACTGTGCTTGGACATGGGCCAGCTGAATGTCAGTTCAGGTCTCTCAAATTTCCTCATGTGTTTGAACCCAACGTTTTCTACCAGGTTTTGACCTGGACTTCGGAAACAAATCGAATCACCAAAACAATTTTTATTTCTACATGCTCGAGTTCGTGTACTGAGGGGCATGGGGCGCCTACGGGTATGGACATTCTCATTTTTATTTGTTTCACACTTATGTTCTGACCATCCGTACCTTTGGCACGCAAGAAGAAGAAGCAGAATCAATTCACCCTTTTCCAGAACCTCCATCGCTATCGTTCGCGGCAGGTTTATTTCAGAACATCGCCCATCGCATTTGCGATAGACAAATTTGATTCAACAGCCACCGGCTGATGCAGTAGGAAGCATTTGAGCTATCGCCAAAATGTAAGCATCAAAAAGTGGAATAGTAATCATGCCTTCGTTTTAAAGGACTTCCTTCGTTTTACAGGGTTTTAGCCTATATTCCGCTCCAATACATCTACAAGCGTCGCACCCTTGAACCCAAAACTATCAGGCAATCGATTCTGCCATTTCTGCAATAGGATCACAGTTCTCTGGTAGGAATGGTGAACAAGCAGTAAATTTACCCTACCCAAATTCGCTTCACACGGCCAACCAATATGAACCATTGGAAAATAATGAACATGTCACCATCAAGGGAGCCCAAGCAATGCATTAATCTGAAATCACGTGGGTCCAAGGTGTTTTGAGCATGTTCAAACAGAGACTGGATTTGTACGAGAAACTAGAGCGAAGCTATTGGCACTCTCGACACGTTGGGCCTCCAAAAAAAAAACACTCAATCCAAAATGCAGTCCTCATCCGGATGGTGTCTAAACTCGCTCTGGCTGCCTGCGCAGCCGCAATGCAAAGGATTTGCAAAAAAAGCAGGAAACATGAGTCATCGAAATAAAAGCATCATGGAGGCCTTCACCGAGATCTGCAACTTGGACTTCCACAGCGCATGCTGCTTGGCGCAGGTACCTGAACTGCTGCAACTCACAGAGGTGACAAATCGTCATTGACGATGATGTGGATGATGACGATGACGACGATGGTGATTCTGATGGACCATGGTGACTACAGAGAATTGCTGTCACAGCACTGTATGAAAGGCCACATGCTGTCACAGCAATCTGAAGATTCTGATGATGGCCACCATATTTACAGGCGCAGAGAATCATAATGATAATTACAGACAAGAGCTGTCACAGCACACTGCACGGACAAACAACGTCACAGCGCAGCACAGTATACAAGGAAAAGTGCTGTCACAGCACTCTGTTGAGAGGAATGGTGAACAAGAAATTGAAGAGGATGATGATGATGATGATGATGATGATGATGATGATGATGATGATGCTGATGATGATGATGATGATGATGATGATGATGATGATGAGCACTGGGGCTGAGCACTGAGCACTGGGGCTGGAAGAGGTGCCCAGGCTTGACGCTGTCTTCTGCCTCAGCCAATGCAGGGCACTGAGCAATGGGGCTGGAAGCTGTTTGGCAATAATGATGAATATGAGAGGGTGATGATTATGGCTGTTAAGAATGCTGGCACAAAAACGTAGTGCTGTCACAGCAGCCACAGTTAAAAAACAAAACACTCTGTCACTGTATCACAGAAGCAGTCTTGGAATTATGATGAAAAACAATGATGATGATGATGATGATGATGATGGTGATGATGATGATGATGATGATGATTATGATGAGCATGATGATGATGGTGGTGGTCGGTGGTGGCGCTGGTGGTGATTTTGACCCTAGCACGATGAAGTGGTCCAATTGGATTCTAGCACAGTGCACAGCTGTTCCTTTTCTACCCTGATTTTCGCTCTTGGCTCCACCGCCTGAAATGTTTTGATTCCCTGCCTGAAAAAAATCATGGCCAGTCAAGCCAAATGTAAGGAAGCTATCCCGCGCTCACCAAGTTTTTTTCATCGCCTTCTCCGCATCAAGTACCACTTACTCACGATGAAGCATGATTGGTATCCTGGGCAGCATCTCTGTCAGAATTTTGCCGTCTTCTCTTCGCAACAGAGTCCATGTCCGAAGCATGAGTACGCTTGAACCTATCAAGAAAATCTTTGTTGGTGCTCTCCTGCATTTCTTTTTCCATAGCTCCAATCTTGCTGTCTTTCACCTCATCGCCAGTATAGTGGTAGTGATGATTCATCCTCGAATGGAAGTGGTGGTGGTGGTGGTGATGGTGGTGATGGTGGTGGGTGTGGTAATTGTGGGTGCGCTCGAGGTAGTCGTGGGCCATGTGGTTGTAGTGCGTGTGCATTGTGGCGGAGAAGCATCGAGCAGAGCCGTGACTGGTAGCGGTCTCCATCATAGAGCTCTTGTGCTCACCATCTCTTGCCATCATCACCCTCCTCTCTGCATCTACCTCTATGGCAATTCTTTCTACCTTGCCATCCTTTTCTGCCTCCGCCTCTTCCTGCTCCATAGCGCTGGACTCTGCACTTTCGCTCTCATCAGCACAGCCCTCAATGCCCACTGCCAATTTGCCCTCTGCAGCGGCACGGTCAAGAGCCGAGCCCGACGAGACAGGCTGCAAGTCCGACATGTCTTACCACTTTGCGACTTTCACGCAGCGGGCGATCCTTGCACCCAGTACGAAAATAATTTGAGCCGGGGGCACATGCAATGCCAGGTTCCACGCAAAACTTCATGACGCATCATCACCGAGCTTTGAACAACGAAGAAGATCTTAAAACAGGAGCTGCTACGCTACATTACAATACCAAAGACGCTAACACACAAATACAAATGACATCAATAATCCAAAATCCGAGGTCAGCGCATTGTCCACACAGGATGCAACCCAAGACCAACCTCTGCGCAAGGTCTTCTGATCGGGTTTTTCTGGAACAAAACAGGTTACTTCAAAGAGTTCGAAAAGAAATGTTACAAAGAGTTGGAGAAGAAACGTTACCTACGAAAATGCGCCGATGTGCTCTGCTCACGCATCATTTTGCTCACCTTGCCCAGCAGCTTGACCATCGGTTTTGCGTATCACTGCGGAAACATTCATACAGAATGCGCCGACTTACAGTCTGGGAGTGCGTCTCTGATCAACAATCTAAGTTGGCAATGACACTGCCCAGCACGGTGCTCTCAGGAAAAGAAAAACAGCCAGTTCACACGGGGCCAAAATCTACCAGGCATGCTATGGCCGGGAGCCTCAGAAAATGAGTTGGGCCTCGCCCGGTTCAAGTTTCAACTGCTTCACCAAGCAAAGGTGCCACATCTGCGCGTTCTGATAGGGCGACAAATAGAACTGGCCTCCAGGCACGCAACAACACAAGGACACGCGCATGAAAAGAAGTATGTTTCGTAGTTTCGTGAGGTCAGATGTCCTCAGTTGTCCTTGTCTAACTTTGGTTTTCCCGCTAAAATACCAATTCTACCGAGGCAAATGTATGTATGTATATATATATATATATATAATCTATCAGCAGGTATATCATCGGCACAGCCAGCCTTGCTCCGGTGCTGCCGTGAGCGCCAACACACGCGCCCATGCGAAAGGGCTTTGCACCTTGCGGTCAAGAAAATCTGCAGCTGCATGGGATTGCGCTGACCTCTCTTCTGGGCTGGGAGCCTTCCCCACGGAGCTCATCAAAAATCTAGGTTTGAAGCTGATGCGGCCTTGGGGAGAAACATTCGTGGAGTGTGCATAGAGGAACTGGTCTGCCTTCCCCTTGTCCGCATTGATATTCCTCAGGGCCTTTTCCAGGGTGATCACCTTGCCATCGCAAGAAACCCACAAATTTGTGGCCATGCCCTCGGATGTCCACGCGCAAGAGTATTTGCCCTGCTGTGTGGCAGCGTCATACTTCCCCACGTCATTGACAGGCACCACTGACATTGCGCCGGCAGAAGCCAAACACAGCCTGCAGCGAACTACTGGTGAACAAGAGGTGACTCATAAGACAATGGCCACGATAGTGAAATACACAGGCTCATCATCAACATCAAGATCCCCATTTACAAAAAGGAGGAGGCACTTTTGAAGAAGTAAAGACACGGAGATTTACTACAATAAAAAACACTATTTTCATCTGTGTATATCCAAGTCCCAAAGAGCGACGGCTCTCCCAGCAACACAAGGGCATGTACAAACCAGAGGGCAACCAAACCACATGATATCACAGCTCATGTCGCAGCGTAGGCACGGAGATCGGCCAAAAACTCGAGCTTCTGAGGAAGAATTGAGCACAGCAAGCTGGCCGTCCAGGACCAGGACGGTCAATCCCTGAGATGGCTCAAAGCGGCCGATCTCTCGAAACTTCGCAAGGACAGCTTGAACAGAGCCGAAGCGCCCAGAGGCAGTGGTCTGTGGCGCATGCTCTGTGGTGCCCTGCTGCTTGGCTGCTCCCTCCGGAGCACAAACGCTCTCCATTCCTTGTACGGTTCGAATTTCTTTGCGGATCTTTTCGATGTATTCAAGCACGTCGGCACTTGAGTGTTGAGGCAACACCTCGGCTGGGGCAACACACACGCCAGAGGGAGAAATTTGCAAAATCTTGAAGCTCTTCGCCATTTCTGCTGCCTCTTTCTCTGTGTTCACAGTCTCCATTGGGTTGGTTCCTGGAGTGAACCCAGGAATTTTGATCATCTTGTTCTTGATGCGGTCTGATATCTCTGCGCAAGCGCGAACCTGCTCGTTGAAAACAAAAACCGCTCGAACCTACAAGATCACCCCGCAGAATGTTATAAATTGTGTTCGGGACTTGGTTATTGCATTTATAATCATACTATATTTATTTGATAATTACGCTTATGACACCATTAATGCATTTGCACGAAAGGTAACGACAATCGACAGCACCCCCTTGCATGATAACTTTCGTGCATGAACATTAAAGGGCGCCTGAGCAATGGTCTTCATGGGCTCCCGCTGATCCACATAGAGAAACGCCATGGGGAACGATGGCGCTTTGACAGAAGCAGCCAAAAGGCCGGAGACTGCGTCGCCCTCAGCACCTCCTAAACTCACGAGCACCAAAGACTTTTTTGCAAGCGGCCCCAAGTTCGGCAAGGTCTTGGACAAACTCAGAAAGAGCTCTTCCCAGGGCCCTGATCCCTTCTGATGCCTGTCTCTTTCAGCTCCCTCACGCATAGGCTTCCGGATCACATCATTGTGCAGTCGGGCATGCTTTGCGGAAGAGCTGGCCGTGGACACCACGTCCTGACAACTGCCAAGAAGAAACACCGGGGCACCAAAATTAACCCAAGCATGTTTAATCAACAGTAAGGCACCAAAATGACTTTGGTAACCCAAGCATTTTTTTTATAAACAATCAATACATGCGCGTCCCGAGCCAATTGCCTGCGGCCATCCTTGGCGCACATTCAGCTGCCCTTGGCCCAAACAAGTGCCCCAAAGCCAATCTGCTTCAGCCTCAGAACAATCAGCTGGGGAAATGCGCCGATGCTGGGCAGTGACTGCTGCACCCCCGACTCAGGATAATTCATCAAACATATAGTATAGTCAAGCAGCTCCGTCCACTGAAGCCAGCAAGAATCCCTGGGACACATTTTTCCCAAAGCGCGGATCATCAAAGGAAAAGCCTCAGCGTGACTATCACATCAAAAGAACTTGAACATGGCAATGAACCAAAATGTCATTGAACTTAACTATGTCATGTCTGAAAAGTAGCCACGTAACAAAATGACTCGTTCAACTGGTCCTTCGACAGCATCGAGCGCAAATTCAGCCCCTCTGACGAAATGGCTAACTTGCGCCGCTTGGCGGATAGGTCCACCTTGGCACAAGTCCCCACATCCAGAAGCGGTGCGTCTTCTAGCTGCTCATTTGCATCATCCTCATCATCACGGTCATACTCAAGCGGGTCCTTGGGAGAGCAATGAATTTCAAGCGAACAGGAGCCAAAGAAAAGGCCACGAAGAATTTACTCACAAGGGAAACAAATGCAACTACAACAACAACAACAACAACAACAACAACAACAACAACAACAACAACAACAAAAACAACAACAACAAAAACAACAACAACAAGAACAACGACAACGACAACAACAACCACAAGAACATCGACAACAACGATAGTGACAACGACAAGCGCAACAGTAGCAACTGTAACAAATAGCGTTGAAAAAGACCAAACGGTGCTGTCACAGCACCATGTGCCCAATACAATTGTATGTGTATATATATATATATGTATATATATGTATGCATATATGTCTGTACGTCTGTTTATATGAATGGTTGAATGCATGTAGTCTGTATAGGTCTGCGAAAAAGACCATGAACTGCTGTGAGGCAAACGGTGCTGTGACAGCACCACGTGTCCCAAAGAATTCTATGTACATGTATGCATGTACGTATGTATGGATGTTTTTATGAATGGTTGGATGCATGTAGTATGTATAGGTCTGCGAAAAAGACCATGAACTGCTGTCACAGCAATGTGTGAGGCAAACGTTGCTGTCACAGCACCACGTGTCCCATAGAATTCTATGTACATGTATGCATGTATGTATGGATGTCTTTTATGAATGGTTGGATGCACGTAGTATGTATATGTCTGCGTAAAAAAAACATGAACTGCTGTCACAGCAATGTGTGAGCCAAACAGTGCTGTCACAGCACCACGTGTCCCAAAGCATTCTATGTATATATGTGTGCATGTATGGATGTTTTTATGAATGGTTGGATGCATGTAGTATGTATGTATAGGTCTGCGAAAAAGACCATGAACTGCTGTCACAGCAATGTGTGAGGCAAACGGTGCTGTCACAGCACCACGTGTCCCAAAGAATTCTATGTATATATGTGTGCATGTATGGATGTTTTTTTATGAATGGTTGGCTGCATGTAGTATGTATATGTCTGCGAAAAAAAAAAAACATGAACTGCTGTCACAGCAATGTGTGAGCCAAACAGTGCTGTCACAGCACCACGTGTCCCAAAGAATTCTATGTATATATATATATATGTGTGCATGTCTGTCTGTATGGATGTTTTTATGAATGGTTGGATGCATGTAGTATGTATAGGTCTGCGACAAAGACCATGAACTGCTGTCACAGCAATGTGTGAGGCAAACGGTGCTGTCACAGCACCACTTGTCCCATAGAATTCTATGTACATGTATGCATGTATGTATGTATGGATGTTTTCTATGAATGTTTGGATGCGTGTAGTATGTATATGCATGCGAAAAAGAAAAACATGATCTGCTGTCACAGCAATGTGTGAGCCAATTGGTGCTGTCACAGCACCACGTGTCCCATAGAATTCTATGTATATGTATGCATGTATGCATGTATGTCTGCATGTATGTTTGGATGAATGGTTGTATGCATGTAGATGTATGCGAAAAAAACGACGATCTGCTGTCACAGGGGCCAAACTATGTATGTTTGTATCAATGGTTGTATGCATGCAGTATGTATATGTATGCATGTACCTATGCCGGAACCTAGATTTGGTAATTATTGGCCGAGTGGCTCTCCCAGTTCGGACTGCGCCCTTGCGCGGCGGCACATTCGGTGGAAATACCAGCTTGGCAAAGGGAAGGTGCGGCAAGGTTGTCTGCAAGGCCCTTTTCAAGCTTTCTTTGGCGCCATACTCGCAGGACAGATCGACCACCACAAGTGTGGCAACGGCGTCTTCGCTCATTTCGCGCTCTCTGCACCACCTCGCAAACAAAACCTATCGTTATATATTCATTTCAACCCTATAGAACACAATCCACACATAATTCATGCTAATAGAAACAAATGTTTGTGCACTGATCTGCCCTCAGGCTAATTTTTTTTTAAATGGACTCATTATTAAACTATGTTACTATGTTCGCCTTTTCCAGCCTCTTGACAGCACTTCCAACCAGGGATGGCAACTCCACACACCATTTGTCCTCAGTCATTTCGTAGAACCTCCCAAATCCGCCGCGGATCTGGTTCTGATCCATCGTGTTTTCAGGAGATGTTTGTGAGACCAAGCCCAGCAGGTACTGTGTCGAATGTTGCTGCAGCGCACTTTTGTCTGCCTGCGCGTTCTTGAGATTGGCCTCTTGACTCGCCGCGATCTGCTTGGTCAGGGACGCGTACCAGGTTTGCCACTGGACGTGCTCGGCCTTGAGCATCTCAAGAAAATGCTCATGTGGAGCAGCCTTCGAAATGTCGGAGGATACTTGCTGAGCAATCCCCAGCTGTCGCCTCATCAAAAAAACTCTTGACACCCGGAATTGCCTTGCTGAAGAAAGTTGCCACATTCTTCTCTGCCAACTCGTCAGCCAAGGGTGCGCTCAAGATCGCATCCAAAGAGCTCCAGTGCTCACCATTGAAGACCTCTTCAACAAACTGGTTTCTCTCGGAGCTCTCGCACTCGGCCAGCGCATGGGTTGCAACATTGCATGCCAGGACAAGGCCTCAGTTTAGCCGCCAGCCGCCTCTAGGATTAAAGGAACAAATGCAAAGGCTAGACAACCAAAAGACTTTTGTTCGACGAGATCTTAGTGAACCGGAAAACAGCAAGCTGGAATCTGATTTGGTCGTTTTCTTTCTCGCGTTCTGGTCGTATTTCAGTCATATGTCACTGTAAAATTAAACATTTATCAGTGACAACTGATATTCCAGCCCTTTTTCAAAGGGACATTCTATACAAACTGTACATTTTCAATAATTGCAATTCTCCATGGCAAAGTCCTCGTCCCAGTAACGGTCCCATTCACTATAGTCCAGGTCGTCCCAAGGTTCACTCGGTGTACGACATCGTTGAAAAAGAGGCGCAGGTTCCAGAAATTCATCTGGCAAGTAGTGAAGTGGCCAACGCCTGAGAACTCTTTCATATTCAGGTGGACGGTTTGGATTCAGCCATTCTTCTGCTGACATCTCAGTAGGGTCCGGCCCCAGCCATTCTTTGGCAGAAATTGCCATTGGTACAGGCTCTGGGTCTCTTACCAAGTGGGGGTAGCAAACTGATATCGCAGCCCTTAGGCTTTGTTCGAGGCGCCATTGCGCCGACATTTTGTTGTAGTTCTTCTTGGTCTCGTCCATCTTCCGAGAATTGCTTGAGCCAAATGGCTTCACATTTTCAACATATCAGTTGCAAATAATTAATATACGATTCTCCTTTGCTAATGAAAAAACATGAAATTACATGTCTTTTCATGTTGATTCACTTCATCACGAAAATGTTTTTCTTGATAGCTAGATTTGTGCCTGCTACTTCCTGGACTTGGCATAACCAATCCTGTTCCGATCTCCAAAAAATCCTTCAACAACCAAACGCAGAAGATTAAAACCGAGCAACGTTTGGTCATTGACACCGCATCTGTCACTGGGAGGCTCCTGTTGTGCTTCAAGAAGTAGTTCATGGAGTATTGTCGCATGAGTTTCAAGCTCTCATGGGAGCCTTTGACCAGTTTTTCCCAGACCGGATGGCTTGTCTGCTTGACAGAACCACCACACCAGAAGCCTGCGCGCAGCTAGCCCTACCCTCATGACATGGGCTGCTGATAGGTTAAGATGTGTCAACATAAAAAAATCCTCATCTCGCCATAAGCGGCATCCGTGTTAACATTTGTTTGAGAAGCCTTCATAATTCCAAGTCAGCTGAGTCAGCTGGGTTCAAAATATTCAAGAAAAATGAATAATGCAAACTGATGCATTACAAATGTTTGATAATCAATATATGACAGCGAAAAAAACTAAACTGCCCGCCTGGCTGGCTCATCAAACCGGAAGAAAAGGGGCCAGAAAAGCCGTGGGCGCTAACATCCGCTCGCATCGCCTGGTAGTTTTCACTACTGCAAGCACTGCGGTTGAGCAGCTTCTGGACAATGAAGTCCTCAGGCCGTGGGTGAAAATACTTTTAGACATGTTTATGGAACAAGGCTCAAAGAAATTCGACCAGGATGTGGCACTATTGCTACAAAATGAAGACTGATAACGCACAGCCAAGTAGCATTGGTCCCTTCCAGCTTACATGATGGAGCCATGAGGCAGCCCATGTTGTACTGGTCCCTCACCGCCTTGATGGACTTCTCAGTGTCCGTGCACGCGCTAGCCACCATGGTCTCGAACATGGACGAGAACATGAACGGCTCCACCGCTCGAGCTTGCTTGCGTTTGGAGGTGGTAGACGCAAGGCCTACAACGTCTGCTCACATCAAATTACGGATTGCTGAGACGCACGAAAAAAACATATCAACATATGTCCAAAGCTGGGGCCATCATTGAGCTGCAAAATTAAAACATCCGGCAACCGCCGCAACAGTTCATGATCTGCCAAGCTGCACTGCACCATTCGCGACACAGCTGTCTTCGCAGGAGGCAGCGCAGAAACACGGATCGCCCCCAGGCTCTGCTGCACGCTTTCCGGCACCATCTTCGGGTTGGCCACACCTGTGAGCGCGCAAACCACCGCAGCCAGGCACAAGGTCGCCATGCCATAGGGGCCGTCTGAGCCGAGGCCGTCTCCGTCCGTTGTCTTCACCTGGGCCAGCTGCAGCTGAACGGACTCTCCATTGACAAGATCCCTGATGGCATGGACCACAGAGTCCTTGTACGGCTGCACATGCAGCCACCCCACCAGGTGCGCGGAGACCCCACTGATGTGAAGCACACCGCTCCGCGGCAGGTTTCGGCCACCCCAGCCATTGCCGACTCTGAAGCCTGTGTAGCACACTCCCTCCCCCTCTTCATGAGGGAAAAGGGTCTTCAGCTCCTGCCCAGGAAAGCCCAGGGGCGTTGATCATATGCAGATTTTCGTGCCCAACGCAAACCATGATAGGGCCCCCACACAATTGGAAATGATGTATTATCCAACTGACATCTGCATTTCTTACGCAAACAAGATCTGGACGAAAGCATCGAAAACTTCCATGTTATCAAAAAAACAATGCAACAGGATTTCGCTGCGATGTCACATTCACCTTGAACATGAACCTTAAAATGACAGGCCTCGGCTTTCTGTGGCCAGCTCGGAAACAACATCGGCTCGCCCTCGGCCACCCTGAGGTACAAGTCGTCCAGCACATCCAAGGTGGTCTGGAAGAAGTCCGCCATGCTCCAAAGGTCAAAGGTCACCGCCCGATTTTTTGATCACTGGGAGCTTGAGCTTTAAACTGCTGAAGCTGAAAATTTAAAACAAATAGCATCCCGTGGCATGAGGTGATAACAACGCCTTTGCGCAACGTGCATGTTGGCATCCAATCGAACCATGAAAAGCAACACGTCACAGTACAACGGGGCCCGGACCATGTCGGTGCCCACAGCGTCGTGCTGGCCTCGTTTTGTTCCGGTGCAGGTGAAAATCACAGGAGACTGCTCATGCTGTCACAGCATGAGTTCAGCTCAGAGGGGCTGTCACAGCTCCATGTGTCGCGTGGACCCGTCCGTGTGTGCATATGTCCGTGTGTGCATATGTGATATGCAGATATATACACAGTAAGTATGCAGCAGCCAGACAAAAGAGGGAATCCCGACAAAATCACAGGGTGAAAGCGCCAGGCCGGTTTTAAATGCCCGCCTGCTAACGTGAAACCGTGAAACACATTTTCCTGAATTCTCAGGATGTTCTGCCAATTCTTGGCATCTGCACATGTACTTGAACCTACTCTGGAGCGGCTTGAAAAAGGACAGCCTATCTCAGTCATCTAACGGTGAATCTGTACACATACCAAGATCAGGTTCCGCATGGCTCAACAATTCTTTGATGACGCTCCCAATCGGCTTGGTTCCACTGGCGCTGGCTCCTCCAGCCGTTGATTTGTAGCGAGCTCCACGAAGGTGGGGCGCTGCACTCGGTTTGGGTCTAGCTTTTGCTTTTGCCCCATCTATCCCTTCTTTCACCTTCTCCTTGGCCATTTGCACCTCCAGTTTTGGGATGCGTTCAGCCAAATCCTGTTCCGCTCTTGACAACTTTTCCTTCGCCTGAAGCTCCAGTCTTGTTTCATCGGCTCCAAAACTTGCTTCTTCCCTGGCACGGGCATCTGACAATGTTTCGGCGACGCTCCCAATCGGCTTGGTTCCACTGGCGCTGGCTCCTCCAACCGTTGATTTGTGTCTGTGAGCTCCACGAAGGTGGGGCGCTGAACTCGGTTTGGGTCTCGGCGCTGCACAAACGCTTGGTGCTGCAGCACTGGATTCACTGCATGCTGATGCTTTTGTTTGATCCTCTACTTCTTGCACCATCTCCTGGGCCATTGGCACCTCCAGTTTTTGGATGCGTTCAGCCATATACTGATGCGCTCTTGACAACTTTTCCTTCGCCTGAAGCTCCAGTCTGGCAAACTGCCATCGTGTCCATGCTGTCTGGATTTGCCTCTGCTGCTCTTTTCGAACCCACTCTTCACATGGCAACATGGCTCAGAGCTTGTGAATGACAAACTATGCACGATTGAAGTACCGGTTGGGAAGACTCTTACTCTAATGGCTAGTACTCAGACAGACATAAATATTTATAAAAATCTATATATTTACATGATTGTTACGTATATATATATATATATATATGCATTGCATCTAATTGTCAAATCAACATACATATGTATATATATATATATGTTGCCGGGTCACTTGTAAACTCTGTCAAGTCTGTCACCAATGAGAAATCCAAATTTCAAATCGTTGGAGAGTGAGAGAGAAATTTCAAATCCTCAATTTGAGCCCAAATGCCGCATGCTACCTAGTCGCCATCATTTACTCGACTCCAATGATTGATAATTCATCAGTAGCATGAGTGTTACCCATACCAATGCCCATGATGTGTAGATGTTTACTGTACAGTACAAAAAACAGTACCCATGCATGTTTCTAATCGAATCAGGCCCTAAACGACTACATCTTGCATCGATAGTAGTATAGGTATTAAGTATTTACTATACAGTATATAGAACAGAAAAACATATCATCAGCCCCGGCCCAGAAACACATACAGTTTCTAGAGGATGCCACATCCTCTCCCCAGCCGCAACCGCAACCAAGCCCAAAGCCACTCAGTCTGGTCTGGCCTCTCCATCATAATCCACTTCTTGCTCTTCATATATGTGTGTATGTAAGTATGTATGTATGTATGTATGTATGTATGTATGTATGTATGTATGTATGTATGTATGTATGTATGTATGTATGCAAGAGTGTATGTATGCATGTATGTATACATGTATGTATGCATGTATGTAAGAGTGTATGTATGCATGTATGTATACATGTATGTATGCATGTATGTGTGTATGTATGTACGCATGAAGGTATACATGTATGTATGCATGTATGTATGTAAATATTGATCTAATTATTTTGTATACACACATATGCATGCACACGTGTTTGTTTTTGCGCACGTCAACACTTTTGCATGTCGCAATGCATGTGTGCAAACGAAACCACAACGCGTTTTTTTTGGCAAAACAAACACGCTGTCAACATTTTTTTTTGCCTTACGCACGTTCGAGTCTTGAGACCAGCCCCTTCTCAAGTTGCGAAACTGCTGCACGTAATGGAAACGCCCTGATCAATCAAGGGAGTCAAGTTCTTCCATAGAGCAAGATCCTGAGCGCGGGCCCCCAGTGGGAGATCTCGAAGGCAAAGACTCCTCCACTTTCTCCACCGCAATTTCTATCTTGTCGATCAATTCCCACACATATGGGTCTGCGGAGTCCTTACTTTGACAGCCAGCAAATAAGCATGAAGAAGATTCAAAACAACAAACCTCTGACTCAAAGAAATCAACCAATGCCTTCAAAGCACCAAACTCTCCAAGTACTTGATGCGAGCTTTCAACTTTTGGAGGCTGTACCGCCCAGCTTTGACCAGTTCGACGATGGAGTCCGAGCTAAAGACTTTGATCTGGCTCGTTTTTGAGGGCATGGCCAGCACGATGATGGGAGGCAAACAAAACACGAATAGCTCTGTGTAAAAAAAAAAAACAAAAACATTGCTGCATTAGCACACTCCGTGAACCTGGCAGGCCCCCCTTGCTCGCTAAAACAAAAGGCTCTGCTTGTAATGGAACATGAGGTTAACCTGGCAGGCCTCCTTTGCTCACGAAACCTTGAGCAATGAAAAAGACTGGCGAGCAATACCACGAATCATTCTGGCAAACAGAAGCACAATCGTTGCTGTCACAGCTCAAACAGCTAAGATGTGGTCTAGGCCTGCCCAGAAACTGAGTGCGAACAATGAGGACACACCTATACACTACCACCTTGATAGCTAGCGCAAACAGGGTTTCGAGATCACCCTGCCCAAGTCAAATATACACCCCCCCCCACATTTCTTGTTGGACCTGTATCGAATGCAGGAATACCATGTTAGGAAAATTGCTGTGTGTGTGTGTTCCGGGTACTAATATTGCTTAACAAATTCACAAAACAGTAACTATGTAGAATCTCACCGATCAAGTCCTAGGAACTCTGAACGTACCTCAATGTATCTTAAAAATGTAAAGTACGAATAAATCCCAAGCATCAAAACCTTCTGAAAAAAATCAAATTGGGACGCCCTCTGGAGGCCCCTGCCTGGCCACCGGCTGCGACGTAATTTTGAATGTAGGAAGTTTTTAGAAGTATAAAAGTGTTCGGACCCATAAAAATTGCTACGCGCTCTGGCGGGCCCTGCCTGGCCACCGTCTGCGTAGCAATTTCTGAAATTGCTACGCGCTGCCCTGAAACATTCGCAATTTTTACCAACCTGTAGTCTAGGGTGTTTTTTCACAGCTGCGTTTTCCATTGGGTAAAAGTTGCGAATGTTTCAGGGCAGCGCGTAGCAATTTCAGAAATTGCTACGCAGACGGTGGCCAGGCAGGGCCCGCCAGAGCGCGTAGCAATTTTAATGGGTCAGGGCAGCGCGAAATTGCTACGCAGACGGTCGCCAGGCAGGGGCCTCCAGAGGGCGTCGCATTTTAATTTTTTTCAGAGCTTTTCATACTTATAAAACCTCTTCTAACTGCCGGGGTGATATTGCAGAGCGTTGCATTTACAATTGCAAAAAGAGCAACCATATTGAAGTTTTTTTTGCAATTGCTTACTATCGTTTGATGAAGCAAAAAATTGGCTCCCTACGCTGCGCCATCCCGACCCTGGCTACATCTATTCAGGAACCTAGTAGAAACCTCTCACCTGCGCCAAAGAGCAATGCTGTGTGAGTTGCTGTCACAGCAATGTGTGAGTTGCTGTCACAGCAATGTGTGAGTTGCTGTCACAGCAATATGTCTGGCCTGGCATGGACTTAAAAGCATGAGAAATCAAAATGAGACTGTCTGTGCGTCTGCATGGATCCATTGTATGTACATATACATGTATGAATCAAAAAGTCACGAGGCCCGGACCACGTAGGTGCCCACAGCGTCGTGCTGGCCTCGTTTTCTTCCGGTGCAGGTGAAATCACATGAGACTGCTCACGCTGTCACAGCAATTGTTCAGGTGAGAGGGGCTGTCACAGCTCCATGTGTCGCATGGACTGGTCCGTGTGTTGTATATGTATGTATGCATGTATGAATGTATGTATGTATGTTTGTGTGTATGTATGCATGTATGTTTGTAAGTATGTATATATTTATGTGTACATGTATGTATGTATGTATGTATGTATGTATGTATGTATGCATGCATGCATGCATGCATGCATGGATGTATGTATGTATGGTGCTGTCACAGCACCGTGTGTGACATGGACGGATCAAACTCTCTATAGGCACGCCTTCATGTTTTGCATGTTTAGCTAGACGCTATACACAACCAAAGTCCGATACCCACAGCTCAATTGTTTCACCTCTGAACCAACCCGGTGCTTTAAATTAATCTATTCGGAATTGGGCATACACCCCCCTTGCACCCCGGCTGATGTAAATTCTTTGCTGCATCCCGGAAGGATCTGTATGGCTTCAACTTCTAGAAGCAGACTTGGCTTGGCCTTTGCTGCTAAAACACTCACAAGTAAAAGCCGCTGCTTCAAGCATCGATGCTCTCCCCCGCATCATGATGCGCGCAGAGGAATTTACAGCAGCCCAAGACTCTGCCACATAGATTGAATCAACGCAGCCACGACCGGCTTTGCCAACGTGTTGCCCAACCTGGCTGCGACTTCGCGGTATCAAGAACACAGGGCTCGAGAATAACCATTTAATACACATGGTTTATCAGCCATCGATTGACAAAAGCAAGGGTGGGTGGAAGGGACATTGCATGAGAAGCTTCGCTACCTTTACGAGATGTGTTTAAAACTTTTCCATGTTCCCACGACTGATTGCTGCAAAATACCTTGAACTAAATCACGCCGGGCAACATCTGACCAACTTGCCGGCTTGTCAAACCAGATAAGTCGTACGCAGTCAAATCTAAGCCCTGGAATGCAGCCATTTCGCGCAAGGTCGTTCGTCTGTAATGGCTCGACAGCCATGGCCCACCACACCCCCCACGAGAACGTGTGAGAGTTCTTGCTTGGCCCATCTTCCATAACTTCGCATTTGTCCGACCAGAGTCAACATCGATGCAGCACAGCACTTGGGAAGGGTCAAAGCCAGACCGCCTGATGTCTGCACATGCGAGCTGCAAGTTTCGCTGCCCTGTCTTGGAAAGCTCGGCAACCCTTCGTTCCTTTTCTTCTGGACTCAACACCGGAGATGCAGGTAAGAATGCAGAAAGAGGCACCGGGTGTTCATGACTCGGCGACGGCCAAACCCAAGTAGAGGTCTGTTTGCTCGCGCAGAGGCCCACGATATACAGCCGTTTTCGTGATTGTGGAAGCCCCCAACCCACTGCGTCCAAGACCTGGGTGTAGATGCTGAACCTCGGGCTTCTTCTCCGAACAGTGTGTCCAAGTCGCTCCTGTGCTTTCGTGATGTGGCCAAGTTGCTGGTATTCTCCAGCAGAAAGCACAGGAGCGACTCGGACATTGATTCCAAGCGATCCAGCATAGGCCAGACAAGCTTCCCCCTGTCATCGCTCAGGCCCATCTGCTTCCCATCACCTGACCACGGTTGGCACGGAAAGCCTGCCACATACATGTTGATGGCAGGCAATCCCGGCGGCACCGGATCCGAAACCGAAGGGAGGAGGTGACCGGGCCGGTTGGACTTCAGGAACTTCTGGCAAGCTGCGTCAGTATCACTGCTCCAGGCGTGACTGACTCTAAAGCTTGCTCCAGCGCGTTCAGCCACATCAACAGCTGCTTCGAAGGCAACCTCCATTCCACTGAAGTCCCCGCCAAAGACCACCTCCCCAGGCAAGTCACCGCTGGAGCAAGTGCCCACTGCGCCAAGGGCACAGAGGTCAGGCAGCGCAGAAGGCATGCTGGAGGAAGAGACCGCTGCATGCAGAGCAGAGAGGTCCGGCAACGCTGACGGCACGCTCGGCAGCACTGTGTGACTGCTGGGTTCACTGCCAGGAGCACGGCGCTTCAAAGGTCTTTTCGGCTGTCTTTGCGAAAGATCCGGCAACGCACATGGAAGCACGGAAAGGTTGGGCAACGCACATGGCAACTCCATTTCGTGGCGAAAAAAAACATACAATTAGTAATTATGCAACTAAACGGTCGTCATGGAGTTAATTTGAAGCTTCTGTCTCAAACATTGCGAATGCTTTCCATCTCACGCACACTGGCTCAGGTGACCTTCGTGTGTACATTTGGGATTTTGTCTAAAGTCAGGTTCCCAGGAACAGCTGTTAGAATTCAATTTCAAAGAAGATGAAACTCGCGAAACTGATACTCTGCACATGTGGAAAAAGTCTATCTGTATGCTGAAAACCTCAAAGGGTCATGAGCGCAAATTTGTAGCAGCGGGAACCACTCAAAATTATCTTTGTTCGAAAATGCATTCGTGGTGGCTTGGGTCTTTTCATGCACGTCTGCGCGTATGCATGGATCCATTGTATGTATGAGTCAACACGTCACGGTACAACGGGGCCCGGACCACGTAGGTGCCCACAGCGTCGCGCTGGCCTCGTTTTCTTCCGGTGCAGGTGAAATCACATGAGACTGTCTGCGCGTATGCATGGATCCATTGTATGTATGAATCAACACGTCACGGTACAACGGGGCCCGGACCACGTAGGTGCCCACAGCGTCGCGCTGGCCTCGTGTTCTTCCGGTGCAGGTGAAATCACATGAGACTGCTCATGCTGTCACAGCAATTGTTCAGCTGAAAGGGGCTGTCACAGCTCCATGTGTCGCATCCGGTTCAGGTGAAATCACAGGAGACTGCACATGCTGTCACAGCAATTGTTCAGCTGAGAGGGGCTGTCACAGCTCCATGTGTCGCATGGACTCGTCCGTGTGTGCGTATGTACGTTGTGTGATTACGCACCAAACAAAGGGATAAGCATGGTTGTTCAACGCTAATGACCCATGGCAAAAAAACACTGTCCATTCTTTTGGCGCAATGTACAACTAGCCTCACATCCAAGGTTTGTAAACACAACCACCGCAATCTCAACACAGAAGTGGCCGCGAAAGCAAAAGCTGCTTCTTTTTTCCTGCAAGCAGCAAAAGGTGGCCCGTTTAGAGCAAAACGCACGAGGGCACGTGGATACGCAAACCGGAACTTGAAACTGTGAAATTTTGTCAGGTCGCGCCGAACAAATTCACATGCTTGCATGCCCAAAACACGGGCAGCTGCAACGCTGCTTCCCAGCGAGCAAGCAATGATGACACTTAGGATAAGATCTTTGGCATCAACTGCTAGGGATGCTCGCGACAGTCTCTGTTGGTTGGGGCTTGACGGCCAGACATAAACAAGGCCATTGGGCACCCCGCAGCACAATATCTTCTTCCACTGAAGCAAACTGCAGCGATCAAGTTTCTCGGACCATTGTCCGATCTTCTTCCAGGTCCAGGCAAATGACTGCGTGATTGCAAGGGCACCGGGCCGGGATGGCTCAATGCTGCCGTCGAATAGCCGAGCGAATCGCACTACAGAGGCTTCAAAGAAGTCAAGAAATGTCGCCCATGACAAGCTCTCCTGAAATCCTGGGATGGGGCTTGTCAATAAAGAACCTCGGCCACCTGGGGATGGCAACCCGTTGGCTTCAGCAAACTCAAGAATCAACGCCCTGTATTCCCTGGCTGCCTCAGCACCACCTTCGGCCCGACATCTGGCAAAGTCAGGGTCTTGCCACTTGCGCAGCCTTGGTTGCTTATGGCTGAATTCTGACACAATCACAAAAAGAAGAGGACAAAAAAACACGAACATAAAACTTCTTCACTCCAAAGCTGAAATTATCGACTATGCATTGGGTCACCTAACATTACCAAAACAGAAAGAAACACACAATATTTAATTAAATCCATTGGAAAAACATAGGCCTGAGTCTCTCTGCAAGAAACTCGCAGCAGGTGTGCTGAACATCACAAAAGCCATAGAGCCTCTCCCATCCTGGTAGGTGCAGCGCGACAAGTCTCCGTCCAGGTTCCACCAGCCCAGCCAGAGCTGCCACCATAGATT
>VSDK01005931.1:69643-100365 GCA_009767595.1 Symbiodinium kawagutii
CCTGCTGCAAGGGTGCTGGGCAGAAATTGCTTGCATGAAGTATGAATCGCAAAATGGCCATCATGGAATGTCAACCGTCTGAAACATCTGCAGTCCAGAAAAGTGGACAGCGTCTCCTCTGGACAAAAGGAACCAGGCGCGTTACCAGCAAGCCTGCAGCCACAAAATCATGTCCGAGACGGTGTATAGAATCAAAACAACAAATGCAATCAAGGAACTGAGCAGCTACGGCCCTCGCGCCCCATCCAATGTGATGAAGGGCTCCAGCAGCCCACCCTACCATCTGCAACTTGCGCGTGATGAGATAAGCT
Organism: Symbiodinium kawagutii; assembly: GCA_009767595.1. Classification (NCBI taxonomy): domain Eukaryota; class Dinophyceae; order Suessiales; family Symbiodiniaceae; genus Symbiodinium; species Symbiodinium kawagutii. The sequence goes on from VSDK01005931.1 coordinate 69,955, forward strand.
AAAAACGTAGAGTCGGGTATACCGAGCTCGTTCAAAAGCAGCATGCAAGAGTCGGACCGCTTCAATGCAGCAGCCACGGCAAGGCAATCCAAACCTAACGTGAAAAGCAAACAGAGCCAGGCCACGACGATTGAATTTTTTTTGTGTCCCAATGCTACAAGTGAGAAAAAAAAACAGGTATATATGTTTCATTATCTGCTAAAATACGTTGCAATCGCCCCGCCAGCAAGCAAGAGAAGTTGGCAAGGCCCGCACCAAGGACAGAGACCCACGCATGATCTTGGCCCACCTGCCGCCCCATATCCACATCCATGCAAGCTAAATCTTTGCAGCCACAGTCAGAAAGAAGCGGTAACTCTTCCGGGAAACAATCGTCATGCATGTGCTCAGCGACGTGCGGCAACACAGGTAAATCTTCAGGGAGACCATCGCTGTCCAAACGGCAATCCTGAACCCGCAACAGAGGTAACTGAGGTAACTCTGAAGGGAAAATGTCACACTGCGCACGCAAAGCTTTTGTTGGGAACGCAGAAAGCTCTTCAAATTCATGGCCCGGCAGAGGATGAGAGAGGTCCGGCAATGCAGATGGGAACTGCATCCCGTGCGGTTCTTGAGCCAACTGCGCACGCTCGAGGCTCGAGGTACAGAATTTCTTGCTGTTCAAAAACCAGAAGCTGGACCGAACATCTTCGACCAACAGGGATGCTTGCAATGAACTTTTTTTTTATGCGCAGTTTTGATGCCAACCGTAAAACAATTCGATTGATGGGAGCCACATCACTTCCTATATGCCAAGCGGCATTACTCTTTTTTTCTTACCGGCAACATCTTTAAGCCCGACCGATGGACCCTGGAAGACTTATCAAAATCACGGCCCAACATGTCCAGCACCGGGGGCAAATAGTTCTATTTCACAGAAAGATGCACAATTCCTCAAATAGTAAAATGATTCGACTGCTGACTTGCAACCAACCTCGGCGCTGTGACCCGGGATGAACGAAAGAGCCAGCCACATCACGTCATGATCTGGATCTGGCCTCAGGCTGTTGTTCCTGAGCAGGACGCCTTCTCTGGATCGTCTCCCTTGAAGCTTGCACCGTCTCCTTTATCTTGCTTGGAGCCTGCATCCTCTCCCTTGTCTCCCTTAAAGCGCTTCAGATCTGACTCAAGCTCGGCAAGGTATTGCTTGGTGTCATCGATGCGTGTCTGCAGTGCGATCACTTGCTCAGCACGGATTTTCTCCTGCTCGCCATCCACAAGTGTTGACAAGGCTGACCACTCTGCTCCGCGCAACGCGACCTGGACCTGCAAAGTCACAGCTTGTTGAATGTGCTTCTCGCTGTTGAACGCCCAAAAATCCTTGGCACACGGGGAACAGCCTTTGTTCGCTATCACATCAAAGCGCGATGTTACATGTCTCTGTCTCCCCCCTCTGTCTGTCAAACCAAGGCACGCTCAAAGGACTCTCCCACGGGCTGACATGAACAAAATCTTGGAGGACAGTCTGGTCTTCGACCATGATTTTGCTGACGCCGAACCTGCCATCAATGTTTTTTGATCAGGGCGGCAGGCGAATGGAAAAAAGGCCGCCCATGCCAAATGCAACAACCATTCCTCACAGCCACTGCCAAGGTACAAACGCTCCTTACCACCAGTGGCCAGCCATAGCAAAGTTGCAAGAGTATGCAATTCCGTCACTGCCACACCCTCAGCTTTTGGGATCAATCCTCCCAACAAAAACCATTAGAAAAATGGCTCCTCCATGTCTTACACCAAAGGCATCAAAGGACGACACGAGAAGTTTATCATTATGTCGAATATACGGCCTTCAAAATCTATGAATCAAAATTTGAAAAAATAATGTGTACTATGTATATTCAAGCAGAAATCAAGTATAAACAACTTATACCAGCAAACTTTGGAAAATAATGTGTAATATGTATATTGAAGCAGAAATCCAATATAAACAATTTATATCACATAAGAGATAAATTATGAAATAGGTTTGATGGAATGCGCTTGTACTTGTACATATATAAAAATATATACATATCGAACGGGCAAGTCTGCTTTGACGAGGCACTGCAGGGAGTTCTGTCTTAGCCCGCTTGGACACAACGTTTTTCCACAAAATGCCCGACACTGTCTCACCTGAGAGTCGGGGAAACATTGCAGCTCGACACCATAGATCATCATCGCCCTGTTTCCGCACACCACAACCCTAACTACCTTTGTTGCTGCCGCAGGGGCTCAATGGTTCCGAAGAAATGAAGTAGAACTCATGTTTGAATCCAGCATCTTGCTCATCGGTGCGTGCCTCTCAACATGGCAGCTCTTGTCATCTCACTTCCTCCGACAGGAATTCAATTTTTATTCATAAACTGATTTACACAGCCCGATAGGGCGGACCCATTGCATAAAAAGAAAATCTATTGAATCTTCCGGGTCACACTTCAGGCAATTGACCCAAGGATACGGACGCATCTCATGGATTACAGCAATTGCACAAACCGAAGCCAATGGGAAGCGCCTGCTGGCAAAGCACTTGCAAACCTGTTGCCTTCACCGAAATCTTGCACTTGTTGGGCTCGAATTTCAAAATGGTGAAGCCTCACCAAGCGCTGTAACCGACCGAAACCGACAATGTTGAAATTTTGGGTCACAGCACTGGGTTTTAAAAATACTGCTGTCACTGTACTGCCGCTATCCAGCAATTGCTGTCACAGCAATGTCATACGAGTGCTTTCACAGCACCGCCGCAAATCCGATGATGATAAATGTAACCTGTAAAAAAATATGGATTCCCAGGCAAGCAAAGCTCCTTTTTCACACCCTTTCCCTCATCTCCTTGTCACATGTCTCGTCTTGTTGACATGCGCCATGCTTTTGTTCGCAGCACTGATGTGATCCTATAAACATGTGAATGCTGTCACAGCCTGCTATCCCAAGGGCTTTGAATGCTGTCACAGCACCGTTGCTATCCATGGGGCCCCGATGATTCTGACTGGGAAAGGAAAAAGAACATGTCTAAATGAGTTCCAACAAAACAACCTGCGGGTGACAAGCATGTGTGCATTTGGGTTTCTTTTGCTTGGCTTGACTTGCAATCTGTCTGGACAAATGGCTGCTCATGGCCATCCATCCGCTTCAAAAACTTGGAACTGGAAGGAAACAATTCTGACAAACAGAACTGTACCAGAACTTGGTCTTCAGAACGCAGTGGTCAGAATGCCTCATTCGTCATGACCATCACCGACATCTTCTCGCTGCCTCTTCAAAGGTCCAGGCTTCGAAGACATTCGCTTCACCTGAGCACATTGCTCCATCATCTCCTCGAACAAGCCATCAAAGGAATCCCTCAAGTTGGCTGCAGTCACCTTCTCAATGAGCTCGGCAGTCACCTTGATCCACAAGCTGGGCCCAACGCCACCCGGAAATTTGATCGGCTCAAGAAAAAGCTGGGCATCCATCACCACCCAAACCCAAGCGCCACAACGAGGATTGCGAGGCCAACGAGCCACCTTACTGGCAGGCGTAAGGTGGCAGGCAACAGCATCTTCTTTGCGGAGATCATGGTAGGGCATCCAAAAAGAGCGTTCCAACCAAAATGAGCCATACACAGATCGAGTGCCAACTGCTGCCACCACAACATGTCCGGTCCACTTGCAATTCCTCCCTTGCAATACCCAAGTCTGCTTGCCATTGAGGACTTGGGATGCGACATCACAGTGGAGAATCAGACATTTCCACTCATCGACTTCGCCCATAGCTAGCACAGAGTTCGGCTGATTGTCAGTGACAATGTATAGCGGGAACAAACAAACAAATTTTAATGTATGTGTAAAAACGTATTATATAACCTTGATTATTTTATTTGTATTTTGTACATTGACTTGTTCCATGTCCATTGAGTTTCTTCAGCACATGGTCTATGCCCCCGTGACTCTCGATCCAAAATGTAAAATGCACCAAGCCATCAGGACATGAGTTCCACTAAGCAGCTAGTTCAATACCCACTCTCAAGCCTCAAGGAAGAGGTAACGGGGCCCGACCAACCATGTCGGGGCCCGATATAAAATTTATTGATGTAAAAAGAAAACAAACAGTAGTAGAGGTAGTACAATACAACAACGATAGCAGTACAAATCTTAGCACTAAAAAGACAATAGTGATAAAAGAGAGCTAATAGTAGTCAGAGGTAGGAGAAGAAACAGTAGTAGAGGTAGTACAATACAACAACGATAGCAGTACAAGTCTTAGCACTAAAAGGACAATAGTCCAACAACGATAGTAGTACAAGTCTTAGCACTAAAAGGACAATAGTGATAAAAGAGAGCTAATAGGAGTCAGAGGTAGGAAGTCCATGTCGGGGCCCGACCAACCATGTCGGGGCCCGATATTAAATTTATTGATTTAAAAGGAAAAGAAACAGTAGTAGAGGTAGTACAACACAACAACGATAGAAGTACAAGTCGTGATAAAAGAGAGCTAATAGTAGTCAGAGGAAGGAAGTCCATGTCGGGGCCCGACCAACCATGTCGGGGCCCGATATTAAATTTATTGATTTAAAAAGAAAAGAAACAGTAGTAGAGGTAGTACAACACAACAACGATAGAAGTACAAGTCGTGATAAAAGAGAGCTAATAGTAGTGAGAGGTAGGAAGTCCATGTCGGGGCCCGACCAACCATGTCGGGGCCCGATATTAAATTTATTGATTTAAAAAGAAAAGAAATAGTCGTAGAGGTAGTACAATACAACAATGATAGTAGTACAAGTCTTAGGACTACAAGGACAATAGTGATAAAAGAGAGGTAATTGTAGTCAGAGGAAGGAAGTCCATGTCGGGGCCCGACCAACCATGTCGGGGCCCGACCAAAAATTTATTGATTTAAAAAGAAGAAACAGTAGTAGAGGTAGTACAATACAACAAGGATAGCACAGTACAAGTCTTAGCACTAAAAGGACAATAGTCCAACAACGATAGTAGTACAAGTCTTAGCACTAAAAGGACAATAGTGATAAAAGAGAGCTAATAGTAGTCAGAGGTAGGAAGTCTATGTCGGGGCCCGACCAACCATGTCGGGGCCCGACCAACCATGTCGGGGCCCGATATTAAATTTATTGATTTAAAAAGAAAAGAAACAGTAGTAGAGGTAGTACAATACAACAATGATCGAAGTACAAGTCTTAGCAGTAAAAGGATAAAAGAGAGCAAATAGTAGTCAGAGGTAGGAAGTCCATGTCGGGGCCCGACCAACCATGTCGGGGCCCGATATTAAATTTATTGATTTAAAAAGAAAAGAAATAGTTGTAGAGGTAGTACAATACAACAATGATGATAGTAGGAGAAGTCTAAGGACTACAAGGACAATAGTGATAAAAGAGAGAGCTGAGGAAGTCCATGTCGGGGCCCGACCAACCATGTCGGGGCCCGATATTAAATTTATTAGTTTAAAAAGAAGAGAAATAGTAGTAGAGAGGTAGTACAATACAACAACGATGATAGTAGTACAAGTCTTAGCACTAACAGGACAATAGTGACAAAAGAGAGCTAATAGTAGTCAGAGGAAGGAAGAGGTATATACATACATACATACATACATACATACATACCTACCTACCTACCTACCTACATACATACATACATACATACATACATACATACATACATACATATACATACACATACATACATATACATACATATACATACATGTACATACATATACATATATACATATACATACATATACATACATATACATATATACATATACATACATATGTACGTACGTACGTACATACATACATACATACATACATAGATGCATACATACATGGATACATGCATACATGTATCACTGCATGACATACATACATGACATACATACGTACATGCGAAAGCATGTATGCAAAACGTTTGCGCAACATCAAACATTGTTCCATCCCACTGCAGCCCCAGCAATCGTAGAGAAGCCAAGGAACTCTTGCCCGCAAGGACAGCAACATGGTGCGACACCAAAGTCTTAAACTCAGGAATTTCAATGGCGATCAAAACAAACTCCTTCTTCGTGAGCAGTTGACGGGCTTTGGGCAAGGACCGCTTCAACAAAGACTTGTTCGGCTTGTTGTCGCCAGCTGTCAAATTGGCTCCAAGACTGCAGCGCAAAAGAAAGATTGGACATCGACATGGAACAATTCATATATTTTCAAGTTTTTCTCCCAATGTGTTTTCCACGCGTTCCTGATATTCTTCTGCATCTTCAATTCTCTTGGTCTACATGAAGCAAACAATATATATGTATGCAGACTAGTAACTCCCGGGCTGTGCCTCTCACATATGCAGTTGCCGCCTGCTCCTCTGTGTCGTAAAGGGTCACGGTACTCAAAGTGAGAAACGCGCTCACATCAAACGAGGGCCAAGCCATGTAACCGGTTCGGCTCATGATGCACAGCTGTAAGTATAGCAACTACAGGTAAGCGTTCCAGCCGAAAAAAACTGCGGGAACAAAGACAGAATGATGTTATTCTGGTGGCCAGTGACCAGAAATTCTGCACTGAGGCTGCGGCAAATGTTCCAAGAGGCAGAGCCTAGGGTCAAGAAAGTGACAAGACAAGCGATAACGACCACGTCAATCATGTTGACCGAAGTAGATCAATGTCAACCATGTCAACAGCAACACACAACACCAGGATCCCCATAATTTTTTGTCCCACAAGCTTGCGCGGTGAGCGGCCACCCCAGCCATTGCCCAGTCTTCATTGCTCTGACATCACATCGTTCATCTCTCCTTCTTGATCTGGATGATATCTTTGTAAGGATGCTCATGGTAGTTGTGAATCTTGCGTGGCAGCGAGTGTTGTTTCGTTTCAGAGCCAAAGTGACTGCTCAAAATCTGAGACATCTGATAATTTTCTTCCTCAAGCTTCTGGAGCTCCTTCTGCAAATCTTCAGCCTTGCGCTGCGCCTCGTCGAGCTTCGACTTCTCCACCAGCTCCCCTTTCTTTAGGGCTTCCCATTGTTCTTGAAGTTTAGGACTGACACGTATTCGGCTGCCCTGGCGCTTCGTCTCATGCCTCAGTATAGCATCAGTATCCCAAAAAAAACAAGTAACAAATGTGCTGCAGCGCTAGGCAAGGAACAACATGTTCCATGAAGTTTGTTTGACCGCCTTTCCCAAGGAACTAAAAAAGTATTAAATCAAATCAACCGTTGGTGCCCAAGGTGCACTTTGGTCACCTCCGTTTTGCGCCTCTTACGCTGCGGAGATTCCTTCACCAGCTGCATCGCATCGGGCTCGTTCTCTGCACCATCATCATCCTCTCCATCCTGGCCTGCAGTCTCCCATGCATCTTGTTGCGCGCCAGCCATGGCTATCAACCCAGTCTGACAATTGCTTGTTGCATGTACCTCTTGGCTCTGTTGGATCTGCTTTGCATTCCTGTTAGGCTGCCATCACGACCTTGAAAAGAAACGGACAGGAACTGTTTGCAGCTTCCATCACGGACTTGAAAATGTTCAAGCCAGCAGGTGGCAAAACCGTTGTTGAGCCATCAACATCATCAATCATCCTCAGCATCATCATCAATCATAGTCCGCCCAAGCCAACATTGGGTTCCCGCACTTCCCTTCCAAAGGCACACTGCACGGGCGCCTGGGTCACGGAGGATCATGATGTTATGGGCGTAGAAGTCCAAATGAAGTCCAGCAGGTGGGCACACCGTTGTTGATCATCATCATTATTATCATCATCATCATCATCATCATGGCCCATCATCATCATCAATAATATTCCCCCTGGCCGACACTGGGTTCCCTGACAACCGTCCGAGGGTCCGAGGGTGTCACGCTGCGCGGGCACCTGGGTCACGGAGAATCATGATGTCATGGGCGCAGCAGTCGACCTGAAATTGATATGTTTACATTCAATTGATCTGCTGACAGATATTTTATTTTGATACAGTTCCACTTCGAAAGCGTACGTTGTAAAAACCATTCTGACAGCGCTGGCGAAATCGGGCATGTTTACGTTATTGAAAATGATGAGGTGGAAAAGGACAGAACAGATCTGTCAACAAAGAATATAGAATGTAAAAACTCGTGCGAAGGCTGCTGTCACAGCAGCGAGTGGGGTTCACGCTGCTGTCACAGCATCTAGGTCCATGATAATGATGATGATGACGACCACAACGATGATGGTGATGGTGATAATGGCGATGATGGTATGCGATAAAGAATGCTGTCATCCGGATCATGCATAGACAAGCGCTGTCTGTCACAGCACTACTGATCATGCATAGGCGCTCCTTTTTTACAATTCAACAGCACCTCTTTGTGCGTCCAGCCACTGAAATCGTCACCAAAAAATACGTCAGCTTTCCTTCGGGGCTCCATGTCGCCAGAACCATGCGCGCACAGCGCAGCCACCCCACCAGGTGCGCGGAGACCCCGCTGATGTGAAGCAGACCACTGAAGCCTGTGTAGCACACTCCTTAGTCCAGGAAGCCCACAAGTCGGCACCCACTGAGAAGCGCCGCAAGCAAGCAAGCTGGTGGGCCAGGCCATGTGCGAAGTGCATCAGTAGGGATTGAAGCCCTTACCACGTCCCCTACTTCTGTCCTCGTCGCGGTCGCGGTCGTAGGTATTCCACAAGGCGACCCGTTCCTGCAAGGCACCACAGCGGTACCTGCGGAGTAGTTCGAGAAACACCACCTCCAAGATCCACAGCAGGGTTTCCAAGCTACAACCCCTCACCGAGTCAGGGTCAAAGGTGGTGTCCATTGCGGTTCGGCTCGGTATTACGGTAATGATTCAGACGATGATGATGATGATGATGATGATGATGATGGTGATGATGATGATGACTGCGATTTGGTGTTGATGTTAATAACGAGGCTTGGTGTTAGTCATGATGATGTCCATGGTGATGATGATGATGATGACGATGCTGATGTCAATGTCTGGTTGATCTATCTTTTAGCTGCTCATTGTTGCGGACATTGGGCCACCTTGGGAGCACGCCATTGATGACAATGTGTGATCGACAATGCTTCAAGCAACTGGCAATCTCTTGCTGTGACTCCAGCGAGGTCAACTCTAATCAACCAACCAATCGGAGTACCAATCGGAGTACCGCACCTTCCCTTGCTGCCAAATTGACTGGGTTTCCGAACTGCCCCACATTTTCCACACGGGCCTCAGGTGCGACATGACTTCGTTGGGAAAATGCAGCGATGCAATTTTGTACTTTGAGTTGGAACAATAGAATGTGTAAACTCGCGCAAAGGCTGCTGTCACAGCAGCTAGTGGGGTTCACGTTGCTGTCACAGCATCTAGTGTTGACAAGGTATGATTGACGGGTATGATGTCAGTGATAAGGATGATGATGGTGATGGTGATGATGATGATGATGATGGTGGTGATAGAGAACGCTGTCATCAGCATCATGCATAGAGAAGCGCTGTCACAACACTGTATACATGGAATCTGGCTGTTCGAGCCACTGCGTGGATAAATTGTTGCTGTCGCAGCATCATTAAGCGAAAGGGGATGACCACGATAGTGATGGCGTTTGGCCGTGGGTGGTGGCAGTGATGAAAGGACACAAGTATAGGTCCAGGCGGGGCTCCTTTTTTTTTCACACTTCAACGGCGCACCTGTCTGGCGCCTCTTTGTGCACCGGTCTGGCGCCGGCGAGCGTCCAGCCAATTCACCAAAGCAGGCACGATGCTTTCAGATCCCAGCTTTGGAATCGTCTGAGGACCTTGACCGCTTTGCGGAAGTTCCCCTGACCAAGGAAAGCTTCCCTTCCCTTGACCAAGGTTGACACGGAAAGCCTATGTAGCACACTCCTTCTTCAACTCCTGCAGCCGGTAGCCATCCCATAGGCCAAGCCATCTCCATCTGAAGCTGCACAACCTCCCCGTTGCCAAGGTCCCCGATGGCATCCACGACCGAGTCCTTGTAGGGTTGTACGTGCAGCCACCCCTTTGCGCAAACCCCACTGATGTGAAGCACACCACTGAAGCCTGTGTAACACACTCCCTCGTCCCCCTCTTCATGAAGGAAAAGGGTCTTCAACTCCTGTCAAGGAAAGCCCAGGGGTTTGGATCGTATGTTGATTTTCGTGCCCAACGCAACCCATGATAAAACCTATAAGGCCCCCAAACAATTGAAAATAAGGTATTATGCACCTGACATCTCCATTTCTTGCGCAAACAAGATCTGGATGAAAACATCCAAAGCTTTTACGTTATCACAAAACAATGCGACAGGATTTCGCTGCGATGTATGCGACTGAGCTGTCAAGGCCTGCTTTCCATCCAACTCAGCCCATGCTTCCAACAATTTGGTTGGCCATTCCGAAGTGCGAAACGTGTCCATAGCTGCAGTCTATGGGGGCGCACAGCAGTGTATTGTTCTAAATATTTACGTTGATGTTAATAACGAGGCTTGGTGTTAGTGATGATGATGATGATGATGATGATGATGATGATGATTATGATGATGATGATGATGATGATGATGATGATGATGATGATGAGCATCCTGACGATGCTGATGTCAATGTCTGGTTGATCTATCCAATAGCTGCTCATTGTTGCGGACCTTGGGCCACCTTGGGAGCACGCCATTGATGACAATGTGTGATCGACAATGCTTGGATCAACTGGCAATCTCTTGCTGTGACTCCAGCGAGGTCAATTCTAATCAACCAACCAGTCGGACACCTTCCCTTGCGAGCAAATGGACTGGGTTTCCGCACTGCCCCACATTTTCCAGTCTGGCCTCAGGCGCGGCATGACTTCGTTGGGAAAATGCAGCGATGCAATTCCACTTTGATTTAGAAGAATAGAATGTGTCAACTCGCGCGAAGGCTGCTGTCACAGCAGCTAGTGGGGTACTCGCTGCCGTCACAGCATCTAGTGTTGACAAGGTGCCAGTGACGGGAATGGTTTCGAACCTGTCGATGATGTTGGCGATAAGGATGATGATGTTGATGATGATGATGATGAAAAAAAGGGCATCAGTAATCCGATGTATAACTGAGGACCGCGCAGCCTCCTTCTGCCCAACCTGCCCGGGGCCGAGGTCCCCGGGGGGTTCTAGGCCCGAGGTAATTACTCTTTCCCCGTAATGTCCCGATAACATTCTCTACCGCGGGCCGGGGGTCACCCATATAAGCAGGAGAGGCCTATCCTACCAACATATCCTATCATGACGCCAAATTCGCGTTTCATCCTGTTATAGTCTCATCGAGTTTCATCATTTTTAGCGGTGTTCAGCAAATTATCCAACCATCAATATTAGCGGTGTTCAGAAGTACCAGGCCAAGCACAATTGTCCCTATCACACACCCTACCATGAATCAATTCCGATCGTATACCAATCCGTATCCATCCTATACCATCCACATCCATGATTGTGATGAGTTGTTTAGACAATAATATTACCGTTTGATGATCAATGGTTCATGGGGTTAATGTCCTTTTCACCTTCTTCGGTCAGTTCTTGATATGGTGTGTTTAAAATATATATCTTAAATGTCCGGTCCATGTCCTCCATTCACCAAGACTTAAACCATTAGCAAGTCAAACCAACTAGTCCTGTCCAAAGAACCGGGGTGCTGGGTGCGGGGGCCACCCCGGCAGCGTTTCAACGAAGATCAAAGCTGGCGAGGCCGCAAAGGGCCAAATGGAATTCCAAATGTTCTTCATTGTTGGATCTTGGGCGCCAGTGCCCCGAAGTCGTTGAAGATCCGGTTCGATCTCGCGACGCCTGTCGTCGCACGACGTGTGTGTCAGCGACAGGGCCATGCTCAAGAACAGCGCCCGATCGCGAGTCTTCAGGTTGCTGGCCAGGCCGTACGCCGTCATGCTTTCCCACTGGAGCCAGCATAATGCCGTGAAGTCAGCTTCTTTGAAGCATCCATCCTTCGAAAGTTCTTGGAGAGATTGCATCCCAAGCAATTGAAGTGCTGTCAAGTAATTGTATTGCCTTCGACAGGTGGCCCCCGCCCTGGACATGCCGATCTTGGCGCTTTGGTCTCTGCCATCTCGAGGTCGTGCGTGATGGTTGAAGTGCAAAGTTTGGGTCAAACCATGAGCACAGCAGAGCAAATTGAAGCACTGCAATGTAAAACACAAGCAAAGCAAAAACACATGCAAAGCAAACGCGAAAGCAAAGCACGGCAGAAACAAGACCAAGCAAAGGCAAAAACGATGCGCAGAAAGTTTGAACTTTTTTTTTGTAGCAGAAAAGGTTTGACCCAACGCAATGCATGAGATCAGGATGAATCTGCTCCGGCCTGATGAAATGAGTCCATATAGGATGATGTCTGGAGATGGCTTTGGGGAAGCCCAGGAAGGAGAACCATTACCCACGCACCCTATAACTGGGAAGACTGCGTTGACCAATGAAGCGTACATGTGCGTGGGAGGAGACCATTAATAGTCCCCTTGACCATTGATGGAGAAGTAGATGCCGGGGAGGCGACCAGTCCATATCTGTCCGTCCATACGCGATTAGATAGGGGTCCTAGTAAACACTATCTTTAGTTGTGCATGTGTTAGTACCGGGGAAGGTGTGGGGGGGAAACACCCATTTTGCACGCCAACCGAGACCAGAAGAAAAAGGGACCTAACGCTGTGAACCAAGTCAAAAAGTATGCTCAAGTACATATGCGATGGGGCCCCCCAGCTCAACCACTACTGTCACCAAGCACCGGGAATAAAAACACTATGCGTTCATCAAGGTAACCTGGGGGCGGGACCTGGCGCGGCGACGCTCAGCAAGGGGTGAGTGATGTGTGATACCCCCGCCTAACAGCCTGTAACAATTAGCAGAGTTAATTTGACGAGGGGTAGTTGATGCCCAAGTCATACACAAGGGGTATCACTCCATGGCACTCATGAATCATCTTTTTCACCAAGTAGAACCAAATAGGGAACTTACCAGGGACTACATGACTAAAACCAGCCAACTCAACCAACACACACACGCGCCCGCCAGTGCTGTCACAGCTCCCCTCAACCCACCACCACCACCATGGCAGTCATGAATCATCTTCATACCTAGTGTCCTATCTGTCACCGCATCATCATTTTCATCATCGTCCTCTTCACTAGTCCATAGTCCATGGATCAACCATTCCTCTCCCCCCGGCCTTTGATCACGGATTGAAGAAAGTGCGCCACTCTAACTCCGCCAGGACCTGTTTTCAATTCTATTTTTCACACGAATTGAGGATTTTTGGCGATGGAAGTGGTGCACTCGGCGCGCAGCTATGCCTGTAAGTGCCTTACATGGTAGAAATGCATATAACGCACAACTCTTAACAATGGTATCGTCAACAAATTTTCTGTGATAGCTGTAAAGAGCGCTGTCACAGCATCATAGGAAATCCATCGCCGTCACATCACTGTGTATAAGGTGGGCTGTCACAGCAGTGCATGGACGTGCAACTCGTAGCGACAAAATTGCCGACATAGTCCCTTTGATGATGTTGATGATGATCATGGTGCTTATGGCTGTAAAGAATGCTGTCACAGCATCATGCGAAAAAAAGCGCTGTCACAGCACTGTACAAGAGGAACACACTGCTCTTCGATATCCAAGAAATCACAGCACTGTTTGGATGGAGTAGCGCTGTCACAGCCCTGTGTTTATCAAACGGTCATCCCCATGATTATTGTGTTAAAGAACGCTGTCACAGCATCAACAGAAAAAAATGCTGTCACAGCTTTCAAGAAAACACACCCTCACCGTATCTCAGAAGTCTCGGCACTGATTGGATGGAGTAGCGCTGTCACAGCCCTGTGTGTTGCAAACGGTGCCCTCACGGCTCACTGTGTGAAGCGCTGCAACTCGTAACTACGACGGTATTGTCAACACAGCTTTTGTGACAATCTGGATGATGATCATCATGATGATTTAAAGAATGCCGTCCCAGCAGCAGCATGCGAAAAAAAATGCTGTCACAGCACTGTAAAAAAGGAAGACGCTGTCCTGGTATCGAAGAAGGCAAAGCACCCTTGTCAATGCTGTAACATGGACGTTGTGGTTGTGGCTAATGTAATATGTGCTGTTTGGTTGACCTGCATCACCTGATGTCAAAGACTGAGGTCACGGCTGGGCCGAACGAAGAAGAAATGGAACTGATGCCTGGGCATAGATTGGCCAAAAAGGAACAATAAGGCATGGTGGAGTCGACGACTGATAATTTTTCTGAGGACGACGATGATCATCATTGCAGCATCAAGATCACAACGATTACTATGAAGATAGTTTCTCAACAATGACAACAACGACAGCGATGATGGGTTTGCAATCGTGACTGAAATTTAATGTCATGTACTTTCGCATTGGGGACACCTTCTCTTGAGCCCCCTGCAACCCTGCGGTCCATCAAACCATTCAGTATCTGACATGACCGCAATCAGTATTTGGAAGGTTGCTGTCACAGCAACTTGTTGGTGTTAAGTTGCTGTAACAGCAACAGCCTTAGAACATTGTTGTCACAATAACAAGGTACCAGTGATTGGTATGTTGCTGTCACAGCAACAACTATGTCACAAGTTGTTGTCACAGCAGCTTGTATCAAAGGTGGTTCATTTTGGTCGAAAACAAACGTGACTGCGACCAAGTGTACCTGCTTAGCTAGGAAAATACTATTTGTGTGGCTGCTGAACACCTATCACACGCCGAATGACATAGAAGATCGGTTGAAAGAAATATCGCCTCGCCATATGTGATTTCTGTGGCGGAATCAATGCGTACCAGAACATCATTTGCATTTTTCCAGGAAGAATGGTCAAAGCAACATAATGTTGTAAACTGTATCAACTCGATGCTTCGCTGATTTCACAAAGCCCTGTGGTCAGTATGCCCAAGCGACGCCAGGTGCCCGGGCTTGACGCTGTCTTCTGCCTTAGCCAACGCAGGGCGGTGAGCACTGGGGTTGGAAGTTGTTTGACATAATGATGAATATGACGCTGTAAAGAATGCTGTCACAGCATCATGCCAACAAAGTGCTGTCACAGCACAGTACAAAAAACACTCTGTCACGGTATCACAGAAGAAGTTTTGGAATTATGATGAAAACGATGATGATGATGATGATGATGATGATGTTGATGATGGTGTTGATGATGGTGATGGCGATGATGATGATGTGATGATGATGATGATGATGATGATGATGATGATCATCGCTATGGATGCGGTGTTATCTGTGATGGTGATGACCATGGATGATGGTTGTCATGTCATCACAAATACGCAATGGCAGACCCACAGCCTGCGTTACGACAGTTCTTTTGCGTCCACCGCAGAACCACTGTAGTCTGTGCGCGTGGTTGTCTGCCTATTATGATGATGATGATGATGATGAGGATGATGATGAGGATGATGATGGTGATGCAAAAGATGGTGACGATGATGTGATGATGATGATGCTGATGAAGAATGATGACGATGATGTGATGATGATGATGATGATGATGTTGATGATGATGATGATGATGTGATGATGATGATGATGATGATGAGGATGATGATGGTGATGCAAAAGATGGTGACGATGATGGTGACGATGATGATGATGTTGATGATGATGATGACGACGGGGTGATGGGGAAGCTCTGTCAAAATACTGTGCGGAAAAGATAATTGCTGTCACAGCACGGGGTGAAAAGAAAAGAGCTGTCACAGCACTAAGACAGAGATGTGAGTAGAGAAGTGCTGTCACAGCACTGAGGGTGGATAGAGACGTGCTGTCACAGCACGGGGTGAAAAGACAAAAGCTGTCACAGCACTAAGACAGAGATGTGAGTGGAGAAGTGCTGTCACAGCACTGAGGGTGGATAGAGACGTGCTGCCACAGCACGGGGTGGAAAGAAAAGTGCGGTTACAGCACTAAGACAGAGATGTGGATAGAGAAGTGCTGCCACAGCACTGAGAGTGGATAGAGACATGCTGTCACAGCATGGGGCATGGGGTGGAAAGAAAAGTGCTGTCACAGCACTGAGAGTGGATGGAGAGGTGCTGTCACAGCACCGGGTGGAAAGAGGAGTGCTGTCACAGCACTCAGAAGGAGATGTGGATAGAGAAGTGCTGTCACAGCACCAAGAGGAAAAAAAAGTGCTGTCAGAGCATTGAGAAATGAAAGAGAAGCTCCAATCGCGCGCGCCCAGCCCGGCCCAACCCGGCCTTCTCTGTCACCAGCACGTGGAAAGCGTTGCACCAAGTTTTGAGCCGGCAAAGCTGATAGGAAGCTGGCACGGTGAGAGGGAAACTGATTGCACTTTCATAGGTCAGAAACTTCAATGAAACCATTCAAGTCAACACTTCAACCCCATCTTTACCATCACAAGTGTGCTTTGATTAATTTGCGTTTCAAAGGAAATGGGCGAAATATTGTAACCCGCCACCAAGAAACCCATGGAAGAACTGACGGATTTATACCAATCCCTATGCTTCCAGTTACCATTATAATAGGTAACCAACCCGAACAACAATGGTAGAAACCAGCTAGTTACCTACTATAGTGGTAACTGCAAGCATAGGGAATTACATGAATTACCTGTTGTTTGGTGGAGGGGGGCGAGTTGACATCATGTGTCAAAAGTCAACAGGTAGTTTCGACAACACATGATCAATGATGTCAAGACATTGTCAGTGCAACATGGTTTTTGCGCGTTACGATCGAAGCAAGGACCTCTCATGTGTTAAACTGTCACTCTTGAAGTTACACCAAGTAAGTAACCATGAGCCTTCGAACAATGCATGAGTGAATATTTGCATGCGCCACACGCGGCATACAGGAGTTCAACAATGTGCATGCATCGCATACACATATGTAGGCATGATAGTACATGTGTAAATGTGAGTGTGGGCGTGCATGTGCATATCTATCTAGCAACTCATTTTGAAAACGCGTGTATACATACCAGCTAAACCAGTGGTGTTGGAATTCCCACACCAGTTCAAAAAAGGCCAAAAAACCGCGGATTCCCACACCACTCCGGGTTTTGGCTGAAATACCCACACCACTTGAAAATACCCACACCACTTCCGGTTTTACAGATTTTTAGCTTTTCTCTCGGCGGATGTGCTGATCCAAGTCAGTGAGGTATAAATCGTATGTCCTGTGCACAGTCAGCTTTGGACTCACTCTTCTGGAGAAACGACTCACTACCCCCACGAAACTTTCATCAATTTGGCATGAGTCTACCAATGGATTCTCGATCCATCGGTGATTGAGGGACCAATCACCCAAAAATTTGAAGCTATGGTGCAGCATGTGCATCTTGCTGTGCGCTGGGAACCGCGGTTCCTTCAAACGAATTGAGGTTTCCGCTAAATGCTTATACGCTCGCAGGTGTTGAAGCAGAAATTGATGGCTCACTGCACTAGCTGTGCTAGCGGGCAGCCACCCGCCTCCTCTGTACAGCTGCCTCAAAGCATTGTTGGCACTGCGCCTTGGGAAACCAAAACAGCAGCTCCACAAATGCGTGCGATGAACATACAATGGGCAAATTTGCAATTTAGAAGCGTAGCAACAGCAATGAAAGGAATGCGCGGCTCTGCCAGCGTCCACTCGCCGATCTTTCGTCAGTCAGAAAGTCTTCAAGCCATTCCTGGACACCAGGAGCACAAATTTCTATTGGAAAAACGGCTGCGGAAAAAAAAGGCCGCGGGAGATCAAAAAAATTACTGCGTAAAGGCAACAGGTATAACAAAGAATAACTAATGGCCAAGTTGCCATCAAAAGGGTCGTTGCCGACCCCTTCTGCCAAGCTCCATCGGGCCAATCCAAGTGCATCTTCCAGCTCACTGTGTCACGAGTGAGTTTGTTGATCTAGGGTCGCTCCTGGGATGTGTTGCGGGTATTGTTGGCAAAGGGAAGAGCAATGTTCACAATTGTTTGACCACATGCTTTTGAAAGTAAAACCCCGAAACCGAGCGTCCCGTCTTCTCGTACAATATGCTTTCCAATCGTCATCAAGCACTTGAGATTTTGATTCCACACTGTTGCCCTGCTGGCACCCTGACACGATGACCAAGGCACTGGACAGAAAATATTTTCCCCCAAATGGACAAGGGGCAGCCGCATATAAAAAAATGCATCTTACAACATGTAGTGGTGGGCAGTCAAGGCATTGGCTGCCTCTTGCTTAGCTTCCACAAACTTCTCCTTAAGGATTGAAAGACAAAATGGGTTGCTGAGGCCTTAATATGATCTGTTACTGGGGCCCTTGCAAGAGAAGGAAGGTGATCTGACACGTAGTGTTCCTCGATCTGCGCTTGATTCTCCTGGCGTCGCCATGTTTTCTCCCCAAACAATGATTAAACCACTTCCAAACCGTTAAAGGGATTACTTGCACATGATAGTCCTGCAACAACGCAGTCAGCTCTTCTTCACTGAGCTTCGTCAAGTCTTTCTGCAAAAAGCCGTGGAGCATTGCAGCAGCAGGAGCCGTCTTCTCAGCCGACATTGCCACGACAGAGGCGGCGCCAACAGTCAACTCGGAACAACTCCAAGCTTTGCTTTGGAGCTTTTGGTTTAGCATTTCTAACACCACAAAAAGGCTGCGGCGGTTGACATCAAATGCAAATCTGACATCCAAACCAAGAAAATCGCTAAATTGAGAGTCGGAAGCATCATCTTGCCAATCTTTGCGCCCAAAATGCTCCCCAAACGTGTTTTTTGGAGAAATTTGACATCGCCAAAAATTACGAGAAATTACGGGATACTAGCTCCAAAACGTACATTACCCACACCAAATTCTCGCATCTTCTCCGGGTTTTCTCGCTCCAACTCCGGGTTTTCTCGCCTCTTCTCCGGGTTGGTATTTTCTCCGGGTCACTTTTCTAATTTCTCCGGGTCGTTTTTGATTTTCTCCGGGTCATTTTTGAATTTCTCCGGATCACTTTTTAATTTCTCCGGGTCGGTTCTGTTGTTCTGCGTGTTTGCTTTGATAATTTTGGATTTTGAGAAAACAATTTCAAAAAGTGCCTTGACACGGAGAAAACTAAACCAAATCACTGTACAGGGATATTTTCTGGAAAAGTTTCCTTCCAGCAAGCAGAGACCCCCAAGGGGGTAGACCCACGGGGGTACACACAAGATTCAAGTAGATTTGCTTCTTTCCAACCAGGATTTTGGAAGGACATGTTTTGAAACATCAATGGGACATCGTGCCCGCCTTCTGGCGGAGTTGGCAAAGGAGGAAATCCACTGTAACCCTTCAGAAGTCGTGGAAGAAGTCGTTGGACACGTAGCCCAAAAGCGATGGGGTACGACCTGAAGCCAAAAACATGTTTAAGAAAAATTGGATATTCGGATTTTTGATTCATGCTTGAAAAAATACATTCTTATCAAAATTAAAAATCATAGCATGACATTTCTTTTTAAACTAAAGGGGCTGCATTCTGCTAAAGCTGCTGCGGGAACAAGAGGGAAACTGCTAGGGTCAGAAATGGCTGCGGAAAATGAAAGTGGCTACAAACATAAGGCTGCATGATTGAAATTGTTGTGGTAACAAAATAGCTGCGGAAAAAGGGCTGCGTGACTGAAATGGTTGCGGTCAAAAAAGTTAAGCTGCGGCTAACAAACAGCAACGGAAAATTAAGAGCTGCATGAAACCGACAGAAATTAAAAATTTCTGGCTGCAAGCCGAAAATTGATTGCAGACATGAAACTGGCTGCAGATCAAATTTCAAAATGGCAGCAAATATCAAAATTCTACTTAAATATCACAACCCCCCAAACCCTACTGTCCTTCAGTTGCGACTCGGAGACCGCTCTCCACTTCTGCAGATCAACCCCGAAGTCTTGGAGCAGACTTTGCATGATCGGGTCCTCAATCAAGAACGGGCAAGTACAAGGGCCAGGTTTTCCAAAACACAGCACGCCACAGCACACTGATCAAGCAGCATGTGGCGGCGCTTTCTTCCACATGCAGTTTTTGACAGCCCCTATCAGATATCTCACAGACCATGACTCGTCATTGAAGACTTTCCACGACGGGTTGTAGCCGTGCGCCACATGTAGTTTGCCAACCTTGGCCTGCAAAGTCTCTATGCAGGGAACGGCTCGCCGATCATCCTTCATCAGCTGCAAGACTGGCGACAACACCAAAGCGTTGTACTTGGCGTTCGCCACCGTCTTCGGCAATGCCGAAGTTGGAGCTTCAGGCTTGCCATCCACATCTGGTTTGGCCAACAGGAGGCGGCCATGCTCCCGCATCCTTTGTCTCAAGTCAGGGTGGGAGTCCCACCGGTCATTGAGACCTGCTAAGGCAGTGAAAACCACAGTTTTCCCTGCCGGGTCTGCAGCCATCAGTGCGACACAGGCGCCGGTCACAAACACGGAACCCAAAGCTCTCATACAAGCCAAAGGGTCCACCACACACAGTTTCAAGTCAAGAAAGTGCTGACAGACAGCTGTTCAAAGCGTGAGAAATCCGGTGCCAATGGTGCGTGCAAGGCTGCCAGCTTACCTATGCAACAAACACGTCTGGAGTGCCCAGGCGAGACACAAAAAAGGCAACAGGAAGCTGCAAGGCCAGCTTGAACCAGCAAATTTCTCAACAAAATCAGCCATTACCAAATACTATAGCCCCTCTTTGGAGAGATGTTGGAATTCCCACACCACTTCAAAAAACGAACAATTTTTCAAAAAGTTGAAGAATTCCGGCTTTTCAGGCTAGGCTGGTAGGTGTACAGCAAATAAACGAAAACGCACATGCACAAAACACAAACCACCAACACAAATGTGGCAGCGTCAAAACTGTAGTCGACTATAGTTATTAAAGTGTATTCTCGGAGATTTTAGGTTCCCTGTCGGTTTCCAAGTTTTGGAATACTCCTTTGGGTATCGTTGTTAGGCCGTTCCCTATCGTTTTTGGAAGACAATCGACAAAACACATCTCGATGTAACGCTGAAGCTAATGGCAATTGACCTTAATTTTGTCTCTGCCTCATATGCCCAAATGTAGATAAGCAAAAGTCACTCAATCATTTGGCAGCAGCGGTGGCAGCAATGGCGCCTACATTTGACTCATGAGTTCCTGCTTCACGAAACTACCCACCTAGGCGCACAGGTGACAGTTGTGTGGGCCTGTTATGATAAAGAAAACGTCTATATGGCTAAAAGCGTTCATTGATCATTGTGTCTTTGCCAATGTGTAGTTGAACAGCTAGGGATGGCTACACCGGTCACTCATGATAGGAAGAGTCCAACCACAGCGGAGAAGTATCACCTCGTATCAAAAGCCAAGTGATGAAATAGATGCGGTAGAACTAAGGGTGGGAAGCGGGGGCCAATGTCCAAATATTGTAATATTGATATAAGAAATTGTCACTATCAGTAGGTGACTTTGGGCAGTACTCGACGATTTTCCAAAAATGCGGCAAGATTGAATCTCTTTGCTGGAATCATGGTCCTTGAGTAACCCAACAGCGCATGTTTCGTTTGATGCATGGTCACCACGGGATGTCAGAACCATGCTGCCATGCCTGGTGCCTGACCAGTCATTGATTGGGCCATGCTGTGCAACACACTTTTTTGCATAGCCAGGTCTAGACTGTCGGTTTGCCATCTTTAACAGTGGTAGAATCCCCTGGGAAGCATATCACAACAGCAAATGATCCGGGAAAATTAACGCGGCCTTTATTGTCGAACGCCATTGGCAATAATGTTTGTCGAACCCCATTGGCAATAGCAAGGTTCATGGTGATTGATCCTTCTTAACTGCCACTGGTGATTAATGCTTTGTGGATCTGGCCATGATGGACTCAGCCAGTTGGTCCTTTACCATGATTGCTACGTCTACTTCGCTGGAAAAAATCTGAGGAGAAACAGCTAAAATTGGTGGCCAGCCGGAGCACAAGGCCCTAGAAACCACCGCTCAAAAAGCGGTTCCTTGGTCACTGCATGCTGTGGCCCTGGCGCTTTCATCAACCTCAGTGGGACCCAGCTGGGAAGCGCACCGGGCAGAAAGGAAATTTACCAACAAACAAATGTGTCTTAAGCATTGTCTGATACAGTCCTCAATATTGGTAGATAGCACTTTTTACTAACATCACTAATCTAGACTAGGCCATTTACTAGACTATAGAGTTGATACACTTGGGTCCATGCACAGGTGTCAAATGGCCTAGTTAAGATTCCTCATCATTGTCGCGCTGATCTCTGCCATAGCCCAACAGCTTTTTCAAATGTTCACTCGTTGATGTTGGCAACTCCTTGATGGTACCCTCCGCTCGGTGCTACCCCAAAAACAAAAAAAAAACACACAACACATGTGGGCTGATACATGAGAAGGTTCACTCGTTCCGAACAATGATTCCGTGAAAAATATATTCCATGAAAGGTGTTTATCAACCACCATCCATCGTGAATAAGGCACATTCACGGCCGTTGGGTAACACCGACCAGCGTCAGGAACAGAAGCTTGCTGCTCATAAGCGTCTATGTTTGAATGCTTGTATACATGTCTGATCAATACTGGTGGACTAGAGTAGATTGATATCAACCATCTCATTCCAAAAATGATGGGGTGATAAGCATTCAATGCTGGACCTGTCTGAATGTAGTTTCCAAGCCAAAGCCGAAACAAAGGAGGTGCAGAAATTTGTCATTCACAACAGTGGCATTGTTGAACTGCCATCTGGTCCCTTCTCAATTTCAGATTGGATATGTGATTTGCTTGAGAATTGTAAGGCTCCACCGGAACTTCATGGCATCATCTCGGCCTGATAAACTATGTGCAGTACCAGTTTTTCTCTGTGCGGGACTTCCTGCCACCTCCCACAATGGCCACACCAAGACACCTTCAAGTCGCCCTGGCACGGCCAACGACAATGAACCCCCCTAGGCCATCGCTCATTGAGAGGGTCCATCTCCGAGTTTAGACGCTAAGATCCAAAGTCCCTAATCTACCTCTTCCGAGGTCTGCAGCCATGTTGGTCTGGAAACGGTCACTTCATCACCCCTATGTTTCCAGTCCAGGCCTAAATGAGATGCACAGCAATACTTGGGGCGAAGCATATTCATGCATCCAAGTTTGCCACGTCACCACTCAATGCAAAACTTGTTGTTGCATGATGTTGCTGGTCCTCTCGATGCAACTGGAGTCATTTCTCTCTTCTTGTAAGCCAACATAGGTAGTCCGTCAACCAAACACCCTGAGCCCGAAGGAGTTCAGATTGAGATCAAGTGTAGATGCTTCTCGTTCACCCCAAGATCCCCAGGCATGGGCACTTGACACATTGACGAAATGCTCGTACGCAAAAACCATACGCAAAACAAACATCTGGGGATGCAATCAGGTACCCGATGGCCACATGACCGCACTGACCTTTGCGAATTGCTCTCTCTTAGCTCCAAATCCTTTTGTCCGGTTTCACGGATGGGTTTACCAGTGCACCAAATTTCAGTCTCCAAAACTCTGATGGCCTTCTGTGATAGCCGTATTCCATTGCCTGAACTCGTTGTCCTTACATCCTGTTTCACCCTGCCTCGAGCAGTGTTCCGGCAACACCTATGGACTTCTACATCAAAATTCTATCTCAAGACCAAGCAGGGTGCATTGCAAACCATCTGTCATGCCATCATCATGTGGGATAACATGGTGGTTTTTAAAAATGGGGGGTACTCCCAAATCATCCTTCACGTCAAACCTTCCAATATAAGTAAACCGACCATTACTTTGCGGTACCATCTATGTAAAACACTTTTGGGGTACCATTTTTAGTAATAAACCCTCAATATCAAACATTTCTACCAAAACAACAACCATTACTATGCCTTTCCTTACCTTGAGAACCACCCACATGATCCCGTGAACCCCCTGGAGGTTCGCGCTACGTCGGACAGCCTCCCTGCCTTAGACTCCTTAAGCCGCTGCAACATGAAGGCATAAGGCTCCGCCTCGGGCCCCGTGGATGAGACCAACCAATGGCTTCTGAAGGGTTACGCAGAGGGGATGGTTACCAAAGGTTGTTGATGATGGCTGATGATGGCTGATGATGATGATGATGATGATGATGATGATGATGATGATGATGATGATGGCTGATTGTTGATTGTTGATTCTAAGTCCTCATCAGCAAGCCCCTGAAAAACCAATGGGTACCACCCATGGCTGTGCTGCTTACTGCATCATCAGTAAGTGACGTTGGAGAGTTTGCCTGTCCATTGTCATGGTTGGCTCTTGTAGCGATATCTATATCAGTGGTTGTTCCATTACATCTTTTGCATGCAATATATCAATTGCGTTTGACTATCCATCGACTATATGTGGCTTGTGTGGGCACACAATGGTACACACGCAAAAATAAACTATTCATTGATATATTGTTCGTGTTTATGAACCAAACCATCGTGTAGATCGTTGCTAATATCCATCAACATACGTATGATCACCAGTGCTTATTAGATATACACCACTTTGTCCCGAATATGAAACAACTGAAGCAGTGGTAATCGACATTGCCTCCCATGGCCAAATCATCATCCATGGATCACGCACCAATCATTGGCAAGTACGGCATTGTGTGTTTTTAGTTCTTTTCTTTCTAAGTAGTGAAAGTGTCTCATAGTCATTGTTGTTACCCTCTCATTTCCCAATCGTTGGAACATCCTAGGTTTCATCCATCACTACGGGACGATGTGTCTTCCAGCCAGGTGCCCTACCCAACAGGTAACCATAGGTCACCATGATTCATTCGTAGCGCTTGGCAGGTCAAGCGCCGTTGCAGTGCGCCACTCAAAGCTGCAGCCGCGGTGCCGGTTGTTTCTGCAGGACTTCTGAAAGGAGCGCCTTGTGGGTGGCACATAAGATGCATGTCAGGTACCAAATGGTGTGAATAAGTTAAAAAGCAACGTGCATACTATGATAACTATAGGTGTATTCGTATGTAAATTGTATATGTGTGATTGTATCACGACTCCGGGAGGTGTGAAAAAAATTGGCTTGCGCGTACTGATATCATCACTGATAATTCAAAAACTGACCCTCAATCATGCAAAATGGATCTGTTCATCGTAAAGGACTGCCTTCACAACTTTTCTCATGTTTGTGTATGAAACCTCATGGTAGCTTTTAGTCTATCCTGATTTAGGAGGACGTATAGATTGTCCTGGCACTACTGGTTCCTTACCACCCTCCTGCTTCTCAATTTACTCAGCTTGGTCCTTTTGGGATCTTTTGGGCATTATGGCCTGAAAGGTACGAGTGATGCGTGGATGATGAAATTCGCGATTGAATTGCCAAACTAGATCATATCTTTGTGATCTAAGACA
Organism: Symbiodinium kawagutii; assembly: GCA_009767595.1. Taxonomy (NCBI): domain Eukaryota; class Dinophyceae; order Suessiales; family Symbiodiniaceae; genus Symbiodinium; species Symbiodinium kawagutii. The sequence goes on from VSDK01005931.1 coordinate 95,269, forward strand.
AGCAATACTTGCTTGAAAAGTGACAGCACCGGGGCGTAACAACTCCCAATATGCCGTGGGCTATGTCCGGAACCAAAACGGATTCTCACGACATCCTGTTCAGAGGCTGTCCACTGCTACTGCCCCTCAAAAAAATCCATACGAAATTAATATCATTTTGGTGATGCTTGAAATGCTTCACTCAGAGCATTCAAAGCCCAAGGTTCCTCCCACCAACCCCCGCATGAAACTCGACAACAGAGTCTTTGGCATGGCCCTGTACCAGAGCTATCTAAGCGTCTGATGTGAGTCCAAACCACCTGCTGATGCCCAAGGTGGTCGCATATTCATATACTAATGTAAATAAATAGCACCAGGTGGCCACATGGAACATACACATTCCCTAACTGTGCTTTTCATATTTTCCAATGCTTTCACAACAGCAATAGAACATGCTCCAAAACAAACGGGTTCACACTCCCACCACTTTCGCACTGAGCCATCGGAAAAGCCACCAGGCTGTCGGCAACACCACTGAGTGGGTTACCCAATATGGCTGGTAGCCAACTGCTGCCCCCCTCTCCCTGGCCGATGCCTGAACCAAATTATTGGCCTTCTCCTGTCGAGCAACTGTCAGTGATGGAACAACATTCCATCCATGTCATGCTGCTGATGCACCCATACGAAAAGCAATAAACTATGCATGCGATACGCTGTTGGTACAATGGGCCTCCAAAATCTTGAAAAAAAAACAAGTTTTTAATTTCTTTTTTTGGGTTATATCCTTTGTGCATGATGGTTTTGGTCGTCCGAGGTATATTGTATTGCTTGAACGTGCCACTTTTTGCCGACCAAATTTAATAAGGTATGATGATCTGTTTCCAGTCACGCGCTCACGCGGTAGATCTGCATCGAAGTGCTGGCCGGCCGAGTGCTGCCAAGAATCGCTATCATCCTTCTTTCATGCAGAAATGGGGACCCCAACATTGTCGGTTTACAACAATACAATCCTGGAAGATGGTTGAGGATGGGTGATTGGGGGGTACCCCCATTTCTATGGAAAAATGCACAAAAAAACGTATACCCATTTTGAAAGTCTACTTAAGCTTCCTTCGCTCTCCATTCAAATCCGATTGGCTGATGCCGGGGGACCAACACAGCCCCCACCAACATCTGTACAAAAATAGCACACCCTTCGGTATCTGCCCACAGTATCCCCGCCATTACCTGGGTCTACTTCCACCTGAAAGCCCGGTGATGACATGGTTCAACCTCCCAGCTCCACCCCGTAGCGAAATCCGATTTCTGGAAGCCTGAGCCTCGCCGGCAGGCTTGGCCAGAGCCCGAGTCCTTGGACGAGGAACCCCAATCAGGTCTGGAGGGGAGACATGGATAAAATGTATGGGGGGTTCTTAAAATAGGGTACCCCACTATGGTTGGTTTATTGCTAACAATGATTAGTAAACTGGATGATTTGGGAGTACCCATATTTTGAGAAACCACCATGTGGGAACAGCTTCGAATGATGGAGGTTTGATCGCTTTCAACATGTCCCGGCCTTTGGAGGAAACATCTGTTAATTTAGGCGGGAAACACCATTTTTGTCTCCAAGAATTCGTTGCACACGGGTGTTCAAATTCAGCACCGGAGCTCATGATGTTCACCAGGTGAAAGGACAGGAATTTCATGACTTGGAACCACTGTTTTCAGATGTTCCAACACGGCAGTCCCATGCTAACCCAGCCGAAAACCATTTCACCCACTTGTGATTTATTCCCAACGTGAGGGATATCCATCCTGTGGCAGGTGATTGCTTGGGGCCTTTTGACTGAAAATGTTTGAAAAATCCACCGCGTCTAGTGGCCACTTGATCTTCTCTCCGTCTCCCTCTCTCTCTCTCTCTCCATCATCATGCCCTCAACCCTGTACCTCAAACCGCTTACTTCTGGCAAAGCTCTGGCACAGTCACTTACCATGTAAAACTGCAGCGAAACGCGCCCAGGGGATGCCAAGGGTCTTCACAACAACGTCGGCTTTACTGCCATCAGCTCTGGTGACTTGTAGCTTTGTTTCTTCTCCCTGCAGTCAATGGCCAAAGGCAAGGTGATCAAATGCGCACATGTCCTTCCTAGAGGCCAAATTGATGCCAGCCCAAAACCACAAAGCACAAGGAGACCTCTGGCATCAGCCATCGTGTTTTTTCATGCCTACTTAGCCACCTAGAGTTGATTATTTACCATCGTTGTATGCGGCTTCAACCTGCTCACACAAACATACCTTGCACTCAGAATGTGCAGTGCCTGTCCCGGTTTATAGCGCAATAACGCCCTTCGAATAGAAACACTCGCACAAACAACAAATGTTTAAAAATCCAAAATCCTATCCACTATGCCTTTTGGATTGTACTTCTCAGTCGCGTCAATTGACAACCAACCGATAAATCAACTGTATCACCATGGGTTTCCCATCCCTATTAAACTATTATTTCAGAAATCTGTATTGTTTGATTCAAGGTTTTGGTTCACTCTTAGGGTCCCCTCTGATCCCGAATCTCCCAATAACAAAAGTAGGTCACTGTATGTTGCTTGGCTTCTTATTCGGTCACCGAACAACTGCAGTGCACAAAGGCTCGATAAGCAACTACTCATAACTGCTTTTGATTGCAGGAAAAACTCCAGTTGCCCGGCTGTGTGCAATGGGCGTCCGAGATGACCCACCATACTGCGGTGATCAATGACGAATTGCCACGTCACGAAACATCCATTGCGCAGTGGAGGGTGAAACGGGCGTGAGACCAAAAACCTGACACACAATCCGCAATAATTCACACAAAGACATATGTCATGTGCACATAGGGCCCACAGGCATACACACACCCTTCCCCCTCAAAATGCACACCAACGCTTAGTTTTCACCATCCACCGCTCCGGCAAAACAGTCTGGCCAGGCCATACTTGGCCACTGCATTGTTAGCATCTTTCCAGGCAGAAAAACTGAACAGGTGGATCCACACGAAGCCTCGTGGGACCCCCAAGGGGCAGCGTTGACTTCGGCTCCAATGTGGAGAATCGCCAAGTGTTGTATCTGGACATGTCGCTACTGGAGCTCCAGTGGCTTTTGTCGCAATGTCGTTCAAGCTTTCCAACTGCACCTGCTGCTTTGCAAGACTTGGCTTGCTCTGGAACATCTGGCTGATCTTGCGCTTCTTCTGCTGCGGGATGCTGCTACCTTGCCGATCTGCTCAGCAGGTGGATCCGTCTGGTGAGTTGGCAATTCTTCAGCTGCAATTTCAGTCTTGTTGAGTGCCTCACTGATCTCGGTATCTTCAACCATTGTTGATGCTTCTATCTCACGAGGGTGAGCTTCCTCAACTCCAGTTTTTCTCATCGGCTAGGCCGGTGGACTTGCATCCCAGCGGGTTGCTAGCCATGGTACCTCCAGTGATGGCCCTGTTGCCACTACCACACCACTGGCCAACAGTGTCTCACCTGAGACATATTGACTGAAGGGACCCGAGGTACAAACCATGGCACCGCAAACCTCAGAGGCAGGCGGCGATCAAACATGGGCCGACAATAACATGGTGGTCTCTCAAAATAAGATACCCCACCAAAGTTATGATGGCTTGTTACTATAAATGGTTGACATTCACTAGCGATGTAAAATACAGCACTAGCCAAACCACAATCAATGTCTCAACCATTTACCACTGTTTATTGGTTACCACTGGTCAAGCAAAATTGGACAGCTTGAAATCCAAACAAACAGCAAATAAACACCACCATTAATCATCATTATCAATTTCCCGCCATCAACTCCACTGCTTGTAGGTCAAAACTTACATCCACCTGTCAACCAAAATTGAATCCAAGTCAGCAGCATTTGATGTTAATAATAAACTACTTATTACAATCAATGTTAATCATATTTAATCACCATGAAATCCAAACTGTTGGTGAAAACCACTTGTTAATCACCACTATATAACCGTCACTAACCACCATGAAATCCCAACAGATCCACCATGGTGAACTCTTGGCTCCCAGGCACACGGAGCACGGGTGGCACAGCGTCACCACTTGGCCCGGGCTGCGACCCGCAGGACCCACGTCCACCACGGTGGTGCTGGCACCCGAGTTCACAACTGGAGCGGCGCCAGCGGAGCCATCCAGGTAGACCTGGGCACCTGGGTGTGGTAAGTTGAGTGGCGGGTGAAACACTTGTGAACCAACAAAGTACCATGCAGTTACTATTAATAACGGTCAACGGTATAACTATTATACAGTATACAATGGTATATTATGGTTATAGTTATTGTAGTGGTTAATACCAACCACTTTATAGATAATTAATTGGTAGTTAACGTGGTAATCACAATGAACTACGGTGGCTTACAGGTAATTGACTAATGGTAATTAGCAATTAGCAGCAAAACCACTTTCTATACTTTGAAATAATGGTGGTAAATTTCTAGGGGCAACAATTTAGTAATAATGGGTGTTCAAATACCAACTTGTTGAAGGGTAATAATCTAGTAGTAATGGTAATTTGTTGGTATAGTGTTTAAATACTTGGCATTTTATGGGTCATTGGCTATTAATGGTGTTTGAGATGCATGGTGGTAGTTTAACTTTGTACCAAAAGTGACAGTTAATGGTGGTTAATATGATGACAGCTTAGTTTTCACTACTATTGTGATTAGAAATTATGTAGTGGTGAATTGTTACTATAGTACTGTAGATGTGGTGATCAGTCTTGCTTGATTCGTCATAGTGGTGAAAGAAATAAGGCTGGTTGAAAATTGAGAACAGTTAGGTCCGTTCAACAGTAGCCAATATCTGTGGAGAGTAGTGGTTAATTATGGCAAAGTGGAAAGCACACATCATGGTGATGGCAGTCTGTATCAAAGCCTGGCACGTGCAGGAACTTCCGCTATCATTTTTTACATGGTGAAACTAAGCCAAACTTTCGAATCGTAACCATGGTAACATCGCAGGTTACAAATCTGTCAGCGCCAAAATGACCAAAACCGAGTTCGAACCTACCATCCGGTAAGGGCACTGCTGGTAGCTTCTGGCCTGGCTCCCCCAGGAGCCCCCACCGGGTGGGGGCGGGGGG
>VSDK01005931.1:100417-111878 GCA_009767595.1 Symbiodinium kawagutii
CGGCGCCACCGCCCCGGTCCCGCGCGCCGCCGGCCGCTCATCGCAGGGGGCGCCGGCTTGGCAGTAGCCGAAGTAACCTCCACCGGACACGTCGCGCACTGCGGAGATGCGGGTTTTCCTGAAGGATGGCTTGGAACTGGTGAATGATGGGGATTGAGATGGTCATTTGTAGGGGTTTAGATGGTGATCTATGGGATTTTGATGTCGGTTTATGGATGAGTTTAGGTTGTGATTTATGGTGATGTATGGTGGTTTCTCTTTCTGGGTTGTGACAGTTATGATTTCGGGTGATTCAAGAGATTTAGATCGCGAAGAGCTAATCATTTCAGGGCTGGATGATGATGATGATGATGATGATGATGATGATGATGATGATGATGATGATGATGATGATGATGATGTTGTTGTTGTCTTTCTTAGCCAGGACAAAGACACCAAGCAAATACATAATTTTCAAGTTGCGAAACCATGTTGTAATCAACTATATAATTGTCCACCCATCTGTCTAGTGTTGATGCCTGTCGGTCCCTCTATCTATCCATCTTGTTTCTTTCCATCCTCCTCAGCAAAAGGACTATCAATGAGTTTCTCGATACCGTACTCAATTGCGTTGGTGTATGTGCATGTGCCTCATCTAGCCGAACAAAGTGGGTTTGGAATGGTTTTAATCATGTTGATGCTTTCCAACTGCAAGTGTCTTGACTGGGGCTTTGTGCTCACAAATGGATGCTAATGCTGTTGAAATGTGCTCTTTTTCCAAGTCTCCAAGCGATGTCCAGCTCATCCGATCGACGAAACACACCTTCCCCCACACGCACCAACCAGCGCTCAGGGAAGTGCTTCAACGCCTCGACAGCACGAATCCACCGATTCCCATGAAACGAGTGCACTCGGGTAAACTAACCAGTAATATCAGTAATAGTGGCTGATGATAGAGCATAACAGCCAACCATAGCAGGGAATGATAAGAAAACTATCTTCGGAGATACACTGCCTTTTAAGAAAACTGAGCTGAAAGGGCCCCATCTGCGTCACAAAGTGAGTTGGTGATGTGTGGGTCCTGCAATGGAATGTGATTGAATTGTATGTGAGTATGCCAATCATTTTGGCTTGGCCTCCATTGGGCTGCACAAACAAGTTGGCCATTGCCGAGTAAACTTTGGCGAGCTACTGCAACCACTTGCATCCATGCACCTTGTGCCTTGATTCTTGATGAGGATTCACTTCAGATTGCCATAGTCTCTTCCACAAGATCGATGTGCTATGAACATCCATGAGCCAACCTGGGGCACCTCCCAACTCCTTCCCAGGCCTGCGCCACATCAGAGGGGTTCAAGGCTAATCCGCCACCCACATGCGTGAGCACGGGCCGCCAGTGGCCCGCGCCCCGCAGAATACCACGGAGCAAAGCTTCACGGCTCTTGAGGTAGAGCAGGGCCCGCGCCTGTAGCGCAAGTGGCTGAGGTCATGAGGATAATGATGAGGATTGAAGTGATGCTGTCCAAGCTGGAGAAAGGTGCTGAGTTCGCATGGATCCAGGACACACACTTGTCTCTTGCATGAGGTGTCCCCTGCAGAGTATGATGAAGCCGTCATGCTCTGTTTGCGCGCGAAACACGAAGCAGGTCTAGACACCGTGGTGCCCCCCAGAGAGTCGTTTTTCCTCTCCGGGCACGGTTTGACCACCGCAATACCCTTTTTTGGATGTGTGGGGAAGCGCGAAGCTTGGTCACCACCCCATCACTAACATGCCCAGTGCGCATGTGCATTGCCAAGAAACCGTGGCAGCCGCATCCCTGCTGCAACACAGCTTGGTGTAGAGTCCTGCAAGGTTGGCAAGGCAAGCTAAAAACGAAAACCCGACTGACAACCAAATGAGGAGCTCAAAAAAGAGCTTACACAACAGTAAAAATGCAGCAGGCAAAGAGATGATTGACCAAACATTGCCAGGACATGGCAAATGATATGACCCATTCATTTCATGACGTTGGGCCTTGCAGAGTCCTACAATGACCTTGCTGATGCCTGGCTTGATCCATCACCCATTGGATGCTACCTGCTGGATCCGATCTGCTGGTCCTTCCAGCCTCAGCTGCCGCCTGGCCTTCAGGAAGTGGGCGGCAGCCATGACGCCCTTGAAGCCACTCCTCCATAGCACCCCGGGAGCTGGCCCCGCACCGGGGCGGATGGAGCCAATCTTTGATGGGTCTGAGGAGCCTAGGCTCCATCTGAAGATCCATTGAAAACCACTGGGGGGCAGTGCATGTGCATGTTTACGAAGTGATCTAAGTGCGAGGAAATGGCACTGCCCACCTATGACAACCAAGATTCCAAGACTTTGAAAAGTTGAATATCCATGATCCATACGCCAGTATGACAATTCTTCCACCCCTTGATTTCTTTTGAAGGCACACTGGCACGCGGTGACTCTGCTGCTCTACTACACCATCAACTTCGAGTTGTTACCATCATCTTCTACCAGCAATCACCTCAACCACCAGCAAATCCACAAATCACTTTGCAAGTCTGGGGCTGGAAATGAAATTTCCACAAGAAACGACTTCGCCCGTCCTTCCCACGCCGGTGTCCAGCTCCAGGTGCAGCCTCAGGGGCCCACAACGCCTCGCCACCCCGGCGGCCCGGCGAAGCCCGGCCCAGGATTGAACCGCCATGGCCACGCCGGCCAGGGCCACGGCGCCTTGGCCAGGGAGGGGTGCCCAAGTGCACGTCAAGCTGGGGATAGGAACTGTTCCAAGTGGGTCAAAACAAGATTTCTTGATAATCTTCTGTAGGTGTGCAGTCCTGGTATGGTAAACTAAGTTTGGACACTGGATGGTGGTCACCATAATGAAAAAACCTTAATCATACACAGATCACTTGGCTTGAGCGGCATCATCATGTTGGCCAATTCGCTTTGCTGGGCTCACTTTATGCCACTTTCACACCTGCAAGAGGTAGTCTGGACGATCAACTGGTATGTAGTTGTCCCAACTGTTCCTTCTGGCCACGAGATGTCAGGAAGGCAAACTTGGTTGGTTTTCTACCCATATTTCCAAATATTTCCACCAGAAATAGGTCACATCATGCCACCAAACTGAATGATCCACTACGATTTGGTCAAATCATACCACCATCCGGAGTGGTCACCACATGCCGCCATAACACCTGCTGATGCGTGTGAGGAGGAAATCATATTTGCCTCATATACTTATAAGACAAGAATGATTGACCTGGCCATCATTGGCCGGGCCATCCAACCTTGGTTCCCACTCGCTTTCATGAAACCATCTGCCATGGCACACAAGCTCTCTGGAGGCGGTTGAGTGAGGAGAACCAGCTCTTTCCGCTTCATCATGTGATGCCACCGCTGCGACAGTTGCAAGCTCCGCTCATGGTTCAAGAAAAACACGGCCTTGACCGTGGGATGGGAGAGCAACATGTCCTTAGCTGCCATTCGTTTCCCCAATGAAAGGCGTCTCATGGTGCCACTAGCTGCCCTCTCGTGATTTTGTAAACAGGGCACCATCGGGGTTCCCAAAAATATACCTGATTCATAACCAACAAAAACCAACAAGTGGGCTAAGCGATCGCAATAACGAACGAAAACCAGCAATGACCAACAATCATCCCCATCCCACTGGACCACCCATGGGCTTCCTAATCCTCCATCCAAGTCTCACCAGCCACCAGCTCATCATGGTCGTGCGCATTGGCCGACAGCACTACGCCCAGCTGGCGCTTGCCCAAGGCCTGCGACCAGCCGAGGTGGGCTGCCATCAAACACCCTGGATTAATGGTGGTTAGTGGTGCTTAGTGGTGGCTGATTTTCAACTTTCCGCATTGATGCCTGGTTCTGGCAGTGGATGCAATCGGCAGGCGCGTAATGCCTCCACTAAATGTGAAACCCTCTGGCCCATGATGATGAACGAATGGGTAAAATGAAAAGACAGACACTGACCTTGAGCGAATGGGCAATGTCATGATGCAAGACTTAAAAAACTACGGTGCCGATGGTCGTGGCACCCACTTGTTGTGCATGTGATGTATTGATCTGCCCCCCTGGATGAAAATACCTCCAAAGTTGCAAAAGGACCGAAGATCCTCCTCTTAGTCTGGGGTACCCCTGGAAGCCTTTCATGGGATAAACGTAGCCAAATTGTTTCAAGCTATCACAAGCAACATCTGGTGAACCAATGGCATTGTCAGTCCACACACGTAGGAGCCACTTGACAGCTTTCCTCCAGGCGCGCATCAATTCCGTGAGTGATTGCACCTGCATGGTTTCATCTGCAACGATTGACTGGTCTGCTAAATTATACGTCTTCACAGGGCCTTTACGATTGGAGACCCCCACATGGCAAAGCACGGGTACGGTGGTACCAGTGCTGATTGTGAAGTCTGCGAAGAGTTCCTGGAGACTAACGGACCCCGCCTCATAGTCCCAACTCAACCCGTGGAAGTATGCACAAAGCCGTCTACCAAACTCGTGACCAAAAGGACAAGTCTTGAGCTGAGCATCGGCCAACACACACGAAAGTTGAGTCAAACGCTGTGTTACTATGGGCAGTTCGAAGGTGGGCTCAGTTGCAAACCGATCCACCTTACCATGGTTATTTGCTATCAAACACCGCTTGTTCATTTTGTGCCACATGCAGAAAAAACGGTGAACTTGTGCTGTCAGATGTTTGCTCTGTTGTTCATAGGACTGGATTGCAGCTTTCTGTCCTGCAACTCCCCGACCGACACACTGTTTGGCCAGTCGGTCAACTCTGTCATTGTGTTTCCCAGCCCATCTAGCAAACTGGTCTGTAGCATTCTTCCAGTCGGAGTGGGCCTTCACCTTCTGAATGGTTACTGAACCCGCCGGCCTTTGTTGAAGCAAACTCCACACCTTGCCCCAGAGATCACGATTGTCCCGATAGGATGGCCTGGAATTATTGTTCCGAGCAGTGGTCAAACTCTGCGCCACTGCAATCATTGCCGCACAATCCGAAAGAACCCGCATCTTGGTAAACCGTTGCAATGCAATGATGAATGCCCAGATTTCAGCTCTGTAGGCTGATTGCTCCTGTCCCGGAAGCAGAAAGGATTTCGTTTCCAAAACTTGATCCCCTTTACAACAGACAAAACCACCCGCACCCTTGGCTGTCAAGAAGGAAGAAGTGAAAACAGCACTGCCATCCGTGAATACATCAGCATCCATGATATCACTCATCTGCAGATTCGGAAATTCAACTTGTTGATTCACCAATTGTTGGTCTGCCCAGGTCAGATCTCGTTCCACAACAGCAAAATTATGGAAGGTTTCATCCTGTTGTCGAAGCCATGGTGTTAATGTTGAAAATTCATTTCCGATATCGTTGAGAGCTGTGCAGTGAAAAAGTCTGTGCTCTCTTGAATCACGGCAGTCACAAAGTGGACACTTACTGGTCAGTGATCTCCTGGAATAGTGTGCTAGTCCATCATTTGTTACAAGTTTGCCGATCAGGAAATTGATTGCATCTGTACGCTGTTCGTCATCAACCTTGTTCAACGCAGCAGCCAGAACATCTACGTCCATGCATGTCCTCTGGAATTTCTTCCGATTGCTCGCCAGTCTTGTTGCTTTGATGTTCCAAGATAACTCAATCACTTTTTTGACATGGCGACTTGAGGATTCGAACCAATGCAAAATCCAACCACGTTCATGCTGAATGACACCGTTAGCCAAACACTCCCAACCCAATGCTTGAAGCGTCCGTGCAAAAACTCCCGCAGGTCCGTTCGATGTCTTCCCGTGGTTCAGAATCAACTTATCAAAGAACTTCTGTTGCCGCTGTGGGAACCTACGCAGAAAACGTCGCCAAAAGAAAACTTTCCTCAGACAGAGACAGCACTCAGGGTCCTGTAAGTCACTAATGGCTGTAGTGGAGAGGAAGTGGTTACAACCATTCCAGGCCCGGCCAACTGCTCGACATTTGCTGGCCCTTAACCCTTTCAACTCTTGGCAGGTGTAGAAAGTAAACTCGCTACCATATCCCACAATGCTACTTGCCAGTTGGTTCGTCATCCGAAATTTAAATTTTGCAGGTATGTGTTTCTTCCTCACGCGGTTCAGAACTCGCTTCATCTTGGCAATACGTTTCTTTGCAGTAGCTTTTGAGGTCTTGCGGCAGTATGCAGCATCACAACCAAGCTCAGTCGCAATAAGCTTCAATGGATACGGTGCATGATTGCGAAGCAACTTCCTTTCTTTGGCATGAGACGCCCAGACCCAGGATTTGTCTGCAGCAATCTTCATGGCAACCGCATGAATGAACCGTTGCAATTGCTGAAGGCCCAGTAGTAAGCCCCCCAAAACATGCGCAATGATTGTCCAATTGTCCGCATAAGCCGCAAATTGCAATGTAGCATCAACCGATTGTACGCAACAACTCACCCAAATGGATAATGTCAGCATGGCTACAATCGAAAAACAACATCCTTCCGGAATTCCAGTTGTTGATGGTAATAGATCACCAGTCTGCCCTCCCAGTTCCAGCACCCTTCCCAAGCACTTGAACATGCTCTTCAAAGCTACCATGTAGGGAATTGGTATGCCAACTTCAGCCATTGCTTGCAAAATGGGTTCCCTTGGCACCAAGTTGTAGCACTTGACCAGGTCGATTGTACAACCCATGATAGGCTGTGATTCCACCTGCGCTGATTCAAGATTGTCCAAAAGCTGGGCCGCAAAGCTGTCTGCCCCCACCCCCGCCGATGAACCCGCAATTGTGGGCGGGAGACGATGTGCCAGGATGCTCAGAACTTGTAGTGCCCTGTATCTGGCCCAGTTGCGATAAATTCTCGATGTAATGGTGATAGGTCTCACCTGGAGTGGGCTAGATGGTGCAGTATCTCCTTTGTTGAGCATAACCACTCTAGCAATCATCAGGGGAGCAGGCCAGTCTCCAAGTTCATCTTCAATTGCAGTCAAGATTTGTAGGATCCATTCCGTGAGGTTGGACGGCATCTGTAACAACTCCAATGCTGTAAATCCACATGACCCACGAGCACTACCTTTCTTGACATGGCTTAGGTGCCTCTTCCATTCATCGACACAAAGTGGTTCAAAATCAATCGCAGGAAATCCAGAGATGTATTGCAAATGATTAATGGCATCGACCCACTCATTGTCATCATCATCACGCTGCCACATCGCTCCCCAGGCATTTGCAGTTGCAGCATGTAGGGTGGGTTGGTCAGAAATGACCTCCTTCTGCCAAATGCGTTGGTCATCAAAATTCTTGTTGCGCAGTGGACGGTCTCTAACCATGATCTGGTCTTCAATGTCAGAAATGAAAAATTCCAGTCCTTGAAAATACACAGGTTTGTCACGTTGAAATGAAGAGATATCACCTTCAAAAATGACTCGACTAATGCCTTGTTTCTGCCATCTCTGCTTAGTCGCACGAACCTCATGGATGCTTTCAATGAAGTGAAACGGTGGGAGTGGAGGATCCCGAACAGTGGCATAGGTGTCGCTCCCCCCCTTCTTGATATCCTTCAAAACTTCATTCTGTCTGTATTTGATGCATGATCTGTTGAAAGCAGCAACTTCACGATCAACAAAATTCTTCATTGTTCCATAAAGGTGATGGACGTACTCAACTCCCGGGCAGGTTGTCGGCACAAAAATCCCAAATTCATCCATCACGAAATTCCCAAAGCCTTTGTGGTATCCATGACTATCCAAGATTGTCTTCCAGAGCATATGACTACTGGGCTTAGGTTCACATCCCCTTCTTCCGCAAGCTTGCAATTGGCCAGCCAATGCGTGCAATCTACGAACCTGTCTGGTGTATCTACGAATGGCGATGGGTGCTTGGAAAATTGATGGGGTGTAATCCCCTTGTCTTGCCCGGCGCGTGACCGGTGCTGAGGCTGGGATCGTTTTGGTCACAGCTTTTCTTCCTCTGCCTAAACATCCACGTGGGAGTCTCATGGTGGTTCCATCAGTGTTAACACAAGCATCAGCAATTGTATCATCAAAGACCAGATTAACTTGCCTCCATGCTTCACACAAATCATGTCGGTCAATGGCATCTTGGTATTTCTTACCACGGCGTCCAATGGATTCATCACAAGCTGATTGCAGTAACTCCGTATCGAAGAACAGCTTGTCAGTGGTAGTTGTAAGGTTCCAAACTTGTCTCGATGATGCAACCGTTTCCAAATCAAAGTCAGCAACTAACAAGGGATGGGAGTCGAAATCGTAGGTCTCAACAACATCACAATGAGTCAAAGCAGCTAACAAAGGTTGGTTGATCAAAATGAAAGTTTTCCTTGTGGCATTCCGGCATGTGGCAGCCGGTGAAACCCCCCTTCTGATCGCATCAAAGTTGGCAGCATCTGTCCATCCCTGGCTGAGCATGAACTTCCATCCAGGGCATTGTTCAAGGTCTGCATTGAAGTCACCTAACACTACAGCTGGTCCTCGAAATGCATGGGCATGAGTGAATGCAGTGGCACACAACTGATGAAGCATGGCCCATGGATTGCTATGTGCAGGTCCCAATGTAGGACCATACACCGTGGCAACATACAGGTGTGTACCGTTTCCCAAATGCACTATGTTCTCAAGCAGTCGTGACATGGCATCAAGGTCATGGTTGTATGCACACGGATAAGACTGCATAGGCAATGAGGAAATGTTGGCAACACCCATGGCTTTTCCGCGAAGGCTACCTGAGTTGAAATGGTGTTGTGGCACAGGTTGACTCCATGATGAATGGAAACCTTTCTTACGGAAATTTTTGGCACATATTCTTTGCGCAGCACTGGTGTGGGATGTTTCGCTACCACACCAAATCCCAGGTCCCCAACCGCAAATAATATCCTCATGACCAAGGATCTGTCCTGGGTTGAAAGACCCCACACGCAACTGTGGGCCTGGATTGTCAGCCTCACCATATCTGGCACCATGGTTGGCTGCAACGTGATGCAAATTGGAATTGGCAATTGTGAATTTATGGTGCAAGTAATTGTGATTGCAAGGAACCCAAAATGGGTGATTATCGTGTTGCTCACTTGGAACATGGAATGCGCAGCTAGAACTACACATCATCACGGTGCACATGATCCAAAGCATCATCTGGCAGACACCGGTGGGTCCCCGTGAAAACCCGCCTTGCCTCTTCTGTCAAGCTTTGGTGGAAAATGGATCGGCCCTGCCTGGATCTGTGCCATCTGTACGGGCCCTTTTCTCCGGGTCGAATCCTTGATCACCTGGTGTCACTACCCGCATGGATTTCATGGATGACTCAATGCTTGAACGCATGGATGCCTCCAGGGTGGCCTGCATCTGAGTGAACATGCCTTGCATCGTTGTGATGATAGATTGCCCTGACTGGACAACACTGGCTTCAACTTCTTGGATCTTTTGTCTTGCGAAACTCTGCTCCTCTCTGAGTTGCGCAATCTCATTCTGAGCATCTTGGTGCATGGATTGCACATGGGCCAAAACTGAGGCCATCTGCTCGATACGAGTGTTTGCTTCATCCAGCTTGTTGTCAAAGTGTTCCGACATCTCAGCTTTCATCTCTTGATAACGGGATGTCGTGGCCACTTGCATTCCTCCTGCAGGATTGGTGCTGACCACGGTCTCCACCTTCACTTGCTTCGCAACCATTGTCAATGCAGAACCTTCGTTTGCCCTCTTGGCTGGTTCAACAAGAACAAAAGCATTGTTGATGCATAGATGCCTGAAGGGTGGTGCATCCTTTGCTGCTACAATCCAACGATCTGGTCCTTGGGCTCTGACCGGGTGGGCATCCCAGTTGGATTGCGTCATGGCTTGCTGAAGTCCTGCCTTCCCAATTTCAACTGGCACATTTCGAAGTATCCATAGCTGCTCATCGCTTCCAAAATTCTCTGAGGCAACGAAAGCTGCTTCCGGAAGCAAAGGTGCTCTCAACGTTGGCGCATGCTCACGTTTGCATCGGATTGCAAACTGGTCACGGATTCGGACCACTCCCAATGACTTGTCTGTGGAGCTTGCCTTCTTCTGCACTTTTGAGAGGGCCATGTCGGGCATGGTCACCACCGCAAACCGCTCGTCGTGCTTCCTGTCCGAGTTCTTCGGGACTACATAGATCCCAGCAGTGCCCGATCGACTCAACACTGCTTCGAGGATGTCGTCATAGACCCTTACGAAGCCTCTCCAGTATGCAGCTTCACGGAATGGCGCCGGTTGTCTATCGGCTGCGAATGTCTTCCATGCCCACTGAGCAACCAACGAAGATCCTCTCATCGCACTGATGTGGACACCTAAGAAGTGCAGCGGCACGCTGCACTCCTTCCATGTCTTCACCTCATTCTTGTGGATCTGAATCTCCAGCACCGTAGATGCCGATGAACCAACTTGCATCATAGGGACCGAAGGACTGAATTCGATCACACGGTCTCCGAACTGACGGAGTGCAGCTTGGATTATTATGGGTTTGTCATCATGGCCATATGCAGGAAGGGTGAACACGTCATCTGCTGGAGAGAACCCTCTTCCCACAACCAGGATTGCCAGTCCCTCAACTGAAATCGTATTGGGGTAAGCATGTGACATCTGATCGGCATCTTTGCATGTCATGACAGCAAGACCCTTCTGATCAGGACCAAAGCGTGTACCATCGATCTGTTCGATCCCTTCATCATCACACTTGAAATGGGAAAAGTCAATCTTGATGTTGGAAGGGCTGGCAACGAATGCATCCTTTTGGGGTTTGTTTGCCTTTCTGCCGGTCCTGTCTGGGGGTTTTGCTCGACCCTGCTGTTTCATGGCTTGGAACTCATTCCTGTAGACCAACCTCACATGAACTCTGTTCGCTTCACCCTTCATGGCTGACCAAAAAGAGATGTCATCAGTGTTGACTGCTTTGTTCAAGGTTTCCTTATCAGCCTTTGCAAGGAAAGCTTCAGCACGACTCAAAGTGGTGTCTTTACTAACCCCATGCTGTTCCAAAACGTGACGGATTTTGGTCTTCAGCTGATCAGTGTTGTTCTTTCCTCCTCCTTTGAGCGGGGAGACCTTGAGGGTGATCACAGAATTGCATGGGATGTTGCCAAAACATTCATTGGGGTCGAGGATTGTTCCCCCATTCATGCCCATAACTGTGAGGTCCGTCTTGGCAAAAACCACATAGGATGCCGCAACCTGTTTCACGGTCATACTGTCTTGGACTTTCACCACGTTGGGTTTGCAGCTAAAAGGGGACCTCAGCCATCGTGATGGCATGAGCGTGTTGTTGACCTGCATGGATGCTGAGTCAATTGGTGCAGTGCATACAACTCTTTCAACTTCGGTGGGGGCAAGTGGTCGATAGCTTTGCCAATCAATGGAAAAAGACTGGACATCTGCAACCGGAGTTCCTGGATCCAGAGCAACCCCATTCGACACCAAGCTCCATGCAAGTGATGAAGTCAAACTCGGGAAGAGCTGCTTCGCAAC